>JAXIVJ010009412.1:0-51130 GCA_036785665.1 Chirona hameri | reverse complement strand
AGAGTACCCTGTGGTGCATTTTTCTTCCGAAAACTGCGGTATGTTATGTCATTGTAGGCCATGCATCTTGGCTTCCTTGCAATAATGTGACCCCTTTTCTTCCATTCCTGAGCGCGCCTCCGCAAAAAATGACTTCATTCCCTCTCCTGGCCTCATATGTGCATATATCATTATAAACAAACCGTCTATTGCGCCGTAATCGCTAGCATATCGCCATCACCATGCCTGTCACCCCCCTTTTCATGTGCCTGAACACGCCCCTGCAACTCTATATGTAACACATTATGCAAATAATGGAAGGATAAACTATCTTTTACATCTTGCTAGCTATAAATGCCCCTTACATCGCTCTATTGGCTTCCCGCCAAGCATTGCATACTTCCTGGAACCCCTCCCCTTTACAAGCCCCTGCAACCGCCTCTGCCATGCAATTTGTATGATATTTCATTAACATCAACTAATTTGCACTTGTTGCAATCACCGTAAACCGATGTAACTCCTTCATACTTGAGGCAGTTAGGAAGAAACCGTGAAGAGCGCATTTCCGTATTATCGCCAAATGTCGCCGAAGAACCCTCCCAAAAACGTGCCCTGGAACCGCCTCTGTTCAGGTTAAGAATGCAAAATTTTGCCTCCATATGCGGAATTCAATTCTAGGTTAATCCCAAAATGTCATGGGTCTGGTCCCAGCCGTTCGGGAGATATCTGCGAAAAACATGAGGGGGGAATCCGCCCCCCCCCCCCTGTTACAAATAGGGTTAAACGATACAAAATTATACAGCTGTAAAGCGCAACAAATTCTGACCAATATCCACTCCAAATTTATTCATATTTACCAACATGAAAGGTATACTAACAGTTTTATTAAAACGCTGTGATACCAATTTTGGTCGGTATAATTTACGTCGGCAAAGCTTTCAATAGCCACCTAGCATTACATTTTCGGCCCCTTACTGCAGTGGCCTGATTTGGTGTCAAGTTCAGGTCTCCTGTTATCTGTGATTCAATATATAATTGACCGATTTCTTGTTGTATCTCCGAATCATTCATCATCGGCGGCGGTGGCTTTTCCCTGTTGGCAAGCTACGATCCTACAGTGCCAGCAGCCGTGACTATATTCCGTATACCGTATGACTTGGCGTCGTGAGCTGCGTGACTATACGCCGTAGAATGTCATGACTGTATTCCAAGGACGTTGTGATCTAACACCGCTGATTGCATCAGACTTTACCCCGTCCTTCCGTGTCCTCAGGCACAGAGGCTGGTGACGGAACTCTTCCCCACTGCGGTCCTCGAGGAGAGCTACGGCGAGCGACTGCGCTACAAGATCCCGCAGCAGGACGTCGGCAGCCTGTCGAAAGGCTTCGCCGAAATGGAAGCAGGTCAGTACTCCCCAGAGGGAGGCGACGTGGCTGTGGCCGCTGGGCCCCATAGGGATGGGATTCGGAAGAAGATGCTCTCTTTCAGACGATTTCCTTCAGAGACGAGGCAGCGGTGAAATGTCGGTGTGGTCTACTTATGTCGGTTGATGGGTTGAAATCGTGCGGTGTCTGTCGCCACAGGCTACGCAACTGACTCCTTCAGCTTCAAACGTTCAGCACTCCTAAACACACTCCACTAAACACAGTGCACGAGTAACACGGTGCCTAAGTTGAGGAACTACTGACTAACGTGCGAGACGCTCGTGTCGTGTCGACGTAACGTGACGCGACGTGACGTACGTGACGTAACATAACGTGACGTGACGTGACGTAACGTGACGTGACGTGACGTAACGTAACGTAACGTGAAGTGACGTGACGTTACGTGACGTAACGTGACGTGATGTAACGTGACGTGACGTGACGTGACGTAACGTGACGTAACGTGACGTAACGTGACGTAACGTGACGTAACGTGACGTGATGTAACGTGACGTGACGTGTCGACGTGACGTGACGTACCGTGCCGTGACGTAACGTGACGTGACGTGACATAACGTGGCATAACGTGACGTGACGTGACTTAACGTGACGTAACGTGACGTGATCGAGACACGTGACGTAAACGTGACGTAACGTGACGTAACGTGACGTAACGTGACGTAACGTGACGTAACGTAACGTGACGTAACGTGACGTAACGTGACGTAACGTGACGTAACGTGACGTAACGTGACGTGACGTAACGTGACGTGATCGAGACACGTGACGTGACGTCTGATGTGTCGTCGCTGAGAGAGCGTCGCTGGTCTTGTGTTGGATGGGGTTCTGGCAGTTCCACCTGGAGTTGGGTCATGTACAGAGGCGTAGCCAGGGGGTGCAAATGTGTTCCTGCACCCGGGAGATTTTGCCGGGCCCCCTATGCCCGGCTGCAACCACACGGCCTGGCGGCCGTCATTTATGTTGTTGTAAAATACCATGAGAGAAGCGGATCCAAAGCCCTCTCACACAATACAAGGGCCCTCCTAGTCTGTCAGAGAGCCCTATGATAAGGATGAGGAACCCTTTCGAGGGCCCTCTCAGGCCTGGAATGGGCCTTCTCAGGCCTGGCATGGGCCCTCTCAGACCTGGAATGGGCCCTCTCAGACCTGGCATGGGACCTCTCCAGGGGCGTAGCCAAGGGGGCCAAACGGGGAAATTGCCCCCTCCCCCTTGAAGGTCCGTCTCTTTGGTCGAAAAAATGAATAATTTTTCGATTTAAGGATTTTGTTGTTGAAAATATGCCCTCTAAGGATATAGTGGGCCAAATCGGCGAGTTTTTTTGTGGTGGGGTACCTTATCCCCCCCCCTGAGCAAAAATTGCACCCCTGGAGTGAATCCTGGCTACGCCACTGGTCATGTATGCCATCCTTTCAGAGATGTAACCGGTGCTGATTTGATTACCGGTTGGATCTTGTCACTGCTTTGTTCCGCTCTGTTTAAATACATTTTGCTCTCTGTCCTGTCATATCCTGTCTTGTCCGGTCTTGTACTTGTACTATTCACGTTTTGCTTTGTCTTGTCCTTGCCTGCCCTGCTGTTCTGTCCTGCCCTGCCCTGCCCTGCCCTGCCCTGCCCTGCCCTGCCCTGCCCTGCCCTGCCCTGCCCTGCCCTGAACTGACCTTCCTAGCTTCCGGACTGCTTGTGCGGTAACCGCCACGGGCTTGGTCCCGCGCTATCGTGCCGTCGTCTGTTGTCTTGCTCCGGACGGTGGGCCGCTGCCACAGTATGGACGTGGTCCAGATTCGGCGGCGTGCCACCGGCGCCGGCAGGGGCGCTCTCCCAGGGGGTGGCCCCGATCTGTGGCCAGGCCGGTACGCTCCGATCACCGTGGCCGCCGTGGGAAGCGAGGGGTCTCGGCAGGGACGGGGCTGCTGTGCGTGTGCGTGTGCGCCTTCGTCTCCGTCTGTGAGTGCAGGACGTCAGGCAAGACGGCGAGGTTCCATGGCTGGCAAGACGGGTGTTCGAGCGCCTCTCCTGCTCGCTATTTGTACGGGGCTGTCGCTGAGTACAACGAGCAGCCGTCTGAGCTGCGTTGTTTGAATTTCGCTAGTTTTAAACGCGAGCTCAACGAGTACCTGATGGAGCGTGAGCGTGAGACCTAGTTTTATGACTCACTGCACTCGTTTATGAGATATTGTGTTGCGATGTGTTCTGTGTGCTCTGTGATGTGTACACGATGTATGAGTGTTGCGTCACCCAAGCCCAATTATTTTTAGCGTGTTTTGACTCGAGTCATGTAATAGCCGTTACATGCAGCAGATATGCCTCACGAAGTGAAATGAATGCTGTCAATGCTGTTTTACGTGTCGCTGGTGGGCGAGGCTGGCAGGCTGAGCTCTGTTTTACGTGTCGCTGTGGGTGGGGGCTGGCAGACTGAGCTCTGTTTTACGTGTCGCTGTCGCTGGTGGGCGAGGCTGGCTGGCTGAGCTCTGTTTTACGTGTCGCTGTGGGTGGGGGCTGGCAGGCTGAGCTCTGTTTTACGTGTCACTGTGGGTGGGGGCTGGCAGGCTGAGCTCTGTTTTACGTGTCGCTGTGGGTGGGTGCTGGCAGGCTGAGCTCTGTTTTACGTGTCGCTGTGGGTGGGGGCTGGCAGGCTGAGCTCTGTTTTACGTGTCGCTGTGGGTGGGGGCTGGCAGGCTGAGCTCTGTTTTACGTGTCGCTGTGGGTGGGGGCTGGCAGGCTGAGCTCTGTTTTACGTGTCGCTGTGGGTGGGGGCTGGCAGACTGAGCTCTGTTTTACGTGTCGCTGTCGCTGGTGGGCGAGGCTGGCTGGCTGAGGTCTGTGTCTGGGCTCAATGCAATAACATGTCCGCTGTCTGCAGCGGAAGCCCCCCCCCTCCCCCTCTCCCCCTCTCCCCCTCCCGTCCCTGTCACCCTCCTTCCCCGGGTCAGCGACAGCGGCCAGCAACAGCGGCCAGCAACAGCGGCCAGCAACAGCGCCAACTAACCTCAGCAGACCAACTGACTGATATTGACTGGCCGTTTGACTCCCGACAGCTGGCCCGCCTCACAAATGGGCTGGCGTTCTCTGGAGAGATCGGGTGTCACAACGGCCCCGATGACCCCGATGGCCCCGATGGCCCCGATGGCCCCGCCGCCGGCAGAAATTCCGCGGCGGCTTTGATAGACCTGCGGTGTCGGATGTTAGAGCTGCGGGTTTTGCTGAGAACACAGGCATTGCGTTGGCCGGGGTATGCTTTAGGAGATGTTATAGCTGCGGGTTCTGAGGAATACGGGCGCGGCAGTGGCTGGGCTGTTAATTACGGGATGTTATTATTAACACCGGTTCTGAACAATTACCGGTTCTGATGAACACAACATCCCGGCAGTGAATGTTAGAGCTACCGGTTCTAGTGAACACAGGTCCGGCAGTGGTCGGGCCATGGATTAGGACATGTTAGAGCTGCCGATTGTGATGCATGCAGGCCCGGCGATGACATTAAGGCGACCGTACACTGGGCCATTCGGCGCGCGATATCACTGAAATTCCGCGATTCTGCGGTGTTCAGCCGTGGAAAAAGCTCGTCCGGACCAGCTTTTTTCCGCGGAGGAAAAAAGCTGGTCCAGACGAGCTTTTTCCGCAGCTGCAAACCGCGGAATCGCAGAATTTCTCAGTGATATCGCGCGCCGAATGGCCCAGTGTACGGCCGCCTTTACGATATCTGTTGGAGCTGCTGGTTCCGGCGTCCGGCGTTGGGTTCGAATCTGGATCAGCTGAGGCGAGTGACGGGATTTAACTCTGAGTTTCCCGCACCGCATATGGTTTAAGTTGAGGAAGTTTTATGACGCACAGTGTGCATTATGTATGCGAGGCTTGTCCGCGCCCGCGCCCGGACTGTGTTCTGTTTAATGGCCGGAAGTTAACGACCGAGGCGTGCTTAAAGCCGTGGCTGATATTTTATATTTCATTCCGCATATCTCTTGCTACAAACTTACCGTACACTGAAATGGCTTTTGGCCATAAAGACGTAAAATAAGCTTGTAGCACTGAGCTGCATCGGCCGCTCAGTTTCTGTCTTGTTGCACCTCCCAATCTCCCATATTTGGGCTATCTTGGTCGTATTTCCCTCTCGTTATGTTCCAGCCATGCTTTTGCTCTCCAGCCCCGTTATAAGATATTCCCCAATCCCAATTATATGACCATCCTAGGCCTATCTAGTAAGTGCCTGTCTAATAACTACCAGTATCCCTATAAGTGTCTATCCAAGTAATTTGTTAGGTCCAGAGAGCATAGGTCCAGAGAGCATACCCAGAGAGCATAGGTCCAGAGAGCATAGGTCCAGAGAGCATACCCAGAGAGCATAGGTCCAGAGAGCATACCCAGAGAGCATAGGTCCAGAGAGGAGCATACCCAGAGAGCATAGGTCCAGAGAGCATACCCAGAGAGCATAGGTCCAGAGAGCATACCCAGAGAGCATAGGTCCAGAGAGGAGCATACCCAGAGAGCATAGGTCCAGAGAGCATACCCAGAGAGCATAGGTCCAGAGAGCATACCCAGAGAGCATAGGTCCAGAAAGCATACCCAGAGAGCATAGGTCCAGAGAGCATACCCAGAGAGCATAGGTCCAGAAAGCATACCCAGAGAGCATAGGTCCAGAGAGCATACCCAGAGAGCATAGGTCCAGAGAGCATACCCAGAGAGCATAGGTCCAGAGAGCATACCCAGAGAGCATAGGTCCAGAGAGCATACCCAGAGAGCATAGGTCCAGAGAGCATACCCAGAGAGCATAGGTCCAGAGAGCATACCCAGAGAGCATAGGTCCAGAGAGCATACCCAGAGAGCATACCCAGAGAGCATAGGTCCAGAGAGCATACCCAGAGAGCATAGGTCCAGAGAGCATACCCAGAGAGCATAGGTCCAGAGAGCATACCCAGAGAGCATAGGTCCAGAGAGCATACCCAGAGAGCATAGGTCCAGAGAGCATACCCAGAGAGCATAGGTCCAGAGAGCATACCCAGAGAGCATAGGTCCAGAGAGCATACCCAGAGAGCATAGGTCCAGAGAGCATAGGTCCAGAGAGCATACCCAGAGAGCATAGGTCCAGAGAGCATACCCAGAGAGCATAGGTCCAGAGAGCATACCCAGAGAGCATAGGTCCAGAGAGCATACCCAGAGAGCATAGGTCCAGAGAGCATACCCAGAGAGCATAGGTCCAGAGAGCATACCCAGAGAGCATAGGTCCAGAGAGCATACCCAGAGAGCATAGGTCCAGAGAGCATACCCAGAGAGCATAGGTCCAGAGAGGAGCATACCCAGAGAGCATAGGTCCAGAGAGCATACCCAGAGAGCATAGGTCCAGAGAGGAGCATACCCAGAGAGCATAGGTCCAGAGAGCATACCCAGAGAGCATAGGTCCAGAGAGCATACCCAGAGAGCATACCCAGAGAGCATAGGTCGAGAGAGCATACCCAGAGAGCATAGGTCCAGAGAGCATACCCAGAGAGCATAGGTCCAGAGAGGAGCATACCCAGAGAGCATAGGTCCAGAGAGCATACCCAGAGAGCATAGGTCCAGAGAGGAGCATACCCAGAGAGCATAGGTCCAGAGAGCATACCCAGAGAGCATAGGTCCAGAGAGCATAGGTCCAGAGAGCATAGGTCCAGAGAGCATACCCAGAGAGCATAGGTCCAGAGAGCATACCCAGAGAGCATAGGTCCAGAGAGCATACCCAGAGAGCATAGGTCCAGAGAGCATACCCAGAGAGCATAGGTCCAGAGAGCATACCCAGAGAGCATAGGTCCAGAGAGCATACCCAGAGAGCATAGGTCCAGAGAGCATACCCAGAGAGCATAGGTCCAGAGAGCATACCCAGAGAGCATAGGTCCAGAAAGCATACCCAGAGAGCATAGGTCCAGAGAGCATACCCAGAGAGCATAGGTCCAGAAAGCATACCCAGAGAGCATAGGTCCAGAGAGCATACCCAGAGAGCATAGGTCCAGAGAGCATACCCAGAGAGCATAGGTCCAGAAAGCATACCCAGAGAGCATAGGTCCAGAGAGCATACCCAGAGAGCATAGGTCCAGAGAGCATACCCAGAGAGCATAGGTCCAGAGAGCATACCCAGAGAGCATAGGTCCAGAGAGCATACCCAGAGAGCATAGGTCCAGAGAGCATAGGTCCAGAGAGCATACCCAGAGAGCATAGGTCCAGAGAGCATACCCAGAGAGCATAGGTCCAGAGAGCATACCCAGAGAGCATACCCAGAGAGCATAGGTCCAGAGAGCATACCCAGAGAGCATAGGTCCAGAGAGCATACCCAGAGAGCATAGGTCCAGAGAGCATACCCAGAGAGCATAGGTCCAGAGAGCATACCCAGAGAGCATAGGTCCAGAGAGCATACCCAGAGAGCATAGGTCCAGAGAGCATACCCAGAGAGCATAGGTCCAGAGAGCATACCCAGAGAGCATAGGTCCAAAGAGCATACCCAGAGAGCATAGGTCCAGAGAGGAGCATACCCAGAGAGCATAGGTCCAGAGAGCATACCCAGAGAGCATAGGTCCAGAGAGGAGCATACCCAGAGAGCATAGGTCCAGAGAGCATACCCAGAGAGCATAGGTCCAGAGAGCATACCCAGAGAGCATAGGTCCAGAGAGGAGCATACCCAGAGAGCATAGGTCCAGAGAGCATACCCAGAGAGCATAGGTCCAGAGAGGAGCATACCCAGAGAGCATAGGTCCAGAGAGCATACCCAGAGAGCATAGGTCCAGAGAGCATACCCAGAGAGCAAACCCAGAGAGCATAGGTCCAGAGAGCATACCCAGAGAGCATAGGTCCAGAGAGCATACCCAGAGAGCATAGGTCCAGAGAGGAGCATACCCAGATAGCATAGGTCCAGAGAGCATACCCAGAGAGCATAGGTCCAGAGGGGAGCATACCCAGAGAGCATAGGTCCAGAGAGCATACCCAGAGAGCATAGGTCCAGAGAGCATACCCAGAGAGCAAACCCAGAGAGCATAGGTCCAGAGAGCATACCCAGAGAGCATAGGTCCAGAGAGCATACCCAGAGAGCATAGGTCCAGAGAGGAGCATACCCAGATAGCATAGGTCCAGAGAGCATACCCAGAGAGCATAGGTCCAGAGAGGAGCATACCCAGAGAGCATAGGTCCAGAGAGCATACCCAGAGAGCATAGGTCCAGAGAGCATACCCAGAGAGCATAGGTCCAGAGAGCATACCCAGAGAGCATAGGTCCAGAGAGCATACCCAGAGAGCATAGGTCCAGAGAGCATACCCAGAGAGCATAGGTCCAGAGAGGAGCATGGTCTGTCAGATCGTGCCACCGTCTAGCGTATACTACGCTTGTTCTTAATAATGAAGAACTTTATGAAGGCTGTCGAAGAACACAGAAGTGTTCGAAAGCTCCCATCTCAAACAATGTTCAACTGGTGTTCAAGAATGATCCGTCAAATGAGGGGGGAGTTTCGTTCTGTCAGAATTTATATTACGTCGACTATCCCCATTAAATTCAAACATCATATTTGGACACTTAATCTGGATATTTCCCGGTTATTGCTGCCTGTAAAAGACCAGCTGCCGACTAGTATCGTGCCACTGCCACTGCCGTCCCCAGCTGCGGCGCCGGCGCTCACAAATCCAGCCGCCTGTGTACCGGCCACTCCGATCCAATCCGGCCTCGGGGAAATCTCATTATCAGCCGACCCCCCTCCCCGGGAGAGGGCTGGGGAGGGGGGGGGGGGGGGGAGCGGCGCCTCCTGTCTTTCACCGACGGCAGCACCGACGCCCACCCGCTCCGCCTGAGCAGGCTATTCCTGATCAGATGTTAGATCCAGTCCATGGCCATGGGCAGGCGTCTTTGTCAGAGTCTTCTTTTACTTTCAACGATGAAGCACAGAAATGTGCTTTTACGCCAGATTACATGCACATTGCACTCCGCCACTTCTTATGTGTGGAAAAGCGTAGCACATATCAGTCACACTATGCTGTGTCGCACAAGAAGTAGTGAAAACAGTAGTTGTTATTGAACCCAACTGAACAGTGGCCACTGATAGCTATGACAAAATGATAACACGTATGATCAGCATTTGCCGGGCAGACCATTAGCTGACCTTGTTTGTGTCTGACAGTGTGTGCTGGATCCAGGGACTCCGCCACGGGCCGACATGTGTGTGTTGCATCCAGGGACTCCGCCACGGGCCGACAGTGTGTTGCATCCAGGGACTCCGCCACGGGCCGACAGTGTGTTGCATCCAGGGACTCCGCCACGGGCCGACAGTGTGTTGCATCCAGGGACTCCACCACGGGCCGACAGTGTGTTGCATCCAGGGACTCCGCCACGGACCGACATGTGTGTTGGATCCAGGGACTCCGCCACGTGGAGGGGATGCGTCCAGGGACTCCGCCACGGGCCGACATGTATGTTGGATCCAGGGACTCATCCACGGGCCGGCATGTATGTTGCATCCAGGGACTCCGCCACGGGCCGACATGTGTGTGTTGCATCCAGGGACTCCGCCACGGGCCGACAGTGTGTTGCATCCAGGGACTCCGCCACGGGCCGACATGTATGTTGGATCCAGGGACTCCGCCACGTGGAGGGGATGCGTCCAGGGACTCCGCCACGGGCCGACATGTATGTTGGATCCAGGGACTCATCCACGGGCCGACATGTATGTTGGATCCAGGGACTCCGCCACGGGGAGGGGATGCGTCCAGGGACTCCGCCACGGGCCGACATGTATTTTGGATCCAGGGACTCTGCCACGGGCCGACAGTGTGTTACATCCAGGGACTCCGCCACGGGCCGACAGTGTGTTACATCCAGGGACTCCGCCACGGGCCGACATGTATGTTGCATCCAGGGACTCCGCCACGGGCCGACAGTGTGTTACATCCAGGGACTCCACCACGGGCCGACAGTGTGTTACATCCAGGGACTCCGCCACGGACCGACATGTATGTTGCATCCAGGGACTCCGCCACGGGGGGGGATGCGTCCCCCCATTTTTGAGCCAGGGGGATTATCCCCCCAGTTTTTCCTGACCATGAAGATTGCTGGAAATCGATGTTCAGTTTTACCTACTTGTAAAGTTGTATCTCCCCCCCCCCCCCCCCTCCCGCTCAACAACTTTTCACTGGTGGCGACCACTAGGCTTTCCTGGAACCGCCCCCCCCCCCCCCCAATTTCAAAGGTGCGGCGGAGCCCCTGGTTGCAACAACAAATCTGTGATTGAGAGATATCCAGAACTCATAGCATAATGTACTGAGAGCATCGGATGCGTCTGGCGCTGTTGCTAAGGACATAGCCGCTGAGGAGTTACTCAGTCGCAGCATTAGCTCTGCGACTGTTTGCCTTTGAACGAAACATCACTTGCGAAACGAAACATCACTTGCATCTTCATTGTGTTTGTATTGGTTGTTTATATGTACTTTTACTGTTGCACATCACTTTTTACTCGCACTTTTATCCTTCCACTCACTAATGCAGTCCGCTGTGCGCGGCGCCAACATGGCTGACGCGCCGCACTGCACCATCCTGATCCTTCTATCCACCCTCCGCTTCTACCCGATCACCTCACGTAACATCGCCACGGGCACGTACTAGCCACTGGTACTGCGTGTCACATCGTGTACAATGTACGAGAGAGTGGATGTGCCGGCACGTCTAAATACATAAATAAATCAGAACGCAGACTGGCGTGCCACCGTTGGGAGAGCGGTAGTGTCACTGCCGACTAACCTGAGGATGTTGAACCGTTTCTGTCCGCCTTAAAGTGACAGGCGGAAGCTGCTTTGAGTGTGCATTCCGACCTTAACTGTTCAGGGTGGCTGTTTACGCTGAGAGTGCGAATGGCAACCACTGGCACTCTCGGGAACCTCCCGTCCCGACCGTGCGGGTCACACGTCAATCCTCCGACCCGCTCGCTCGCAGGCCAATGTCGCGAGCGGCGCCGCTCACAGGCCAATGTCGCGAGCGGCGTGCCTCTGCCGTCCACCGCGCTGTAATTGCGACAGGTCGCTCTGCCGGAGACGAATGGAAGTATTGATTGGGCCGGTCAGCTGCCGGACGAATTTCCATCGGTCAGGGATCATGACTCGGGGGGGGGGGGGGGGGGGGAGCGGAGGAGTCGGGCGGGGAACATAGGCGGCGTGCAATGGTGCATTGTTGTACCCAGGGCTGCGGAGTCGGAGTCGGTCGGAGTCGGCAGTTTGGCCGGAGTCGGAGTCAGAGTCGCTAAAATCTTACCGACTCCGGCCCGGAGTCGGAGTCGACTTTTTGACAATTGGCGATTACTTTGGTCGGTAGAATAGTCGTCGGCCTAAGGACATTAACTGTACATCCCCTTCGAAAGAAAATTAGTGGAAAAGGAATCTAGTGGAAAGTTTACTTAACTAGCGGTAGATTTCCGCCTGATACAGATAGGGCAATAATTTCTACGTCATCTGGGGATGATTGGGGCTTTGGACGCACCGACTCTTACGGTCACACGGCGCTCATTTAAAATAATCGTGCTCGTTCCGTCAAGGAGATTCGAATCATACCATGGTGAGCAGGTTACCTAAGTCAAATTCAAAATTTGACCTCAGATCTAGGTAATTTAAGGTCATGTGGTGAACCAGGTATGTCGTGCTGCGCAATGTCGGACGTGTCTCGACGAGACATACACAGTGGTGCCGGTCTCACGTTCTTATCTTCATTTTATTCCGCCGCTTGCAGGCGAGCGCGACTGGGCAGGACGCGCGGCCGGCACGGCCGTGCTCGGGCGGCGTAGCATTGTTCTCCATACTGTTAAGAATACAAACAAACTGAAAAATAGATGGCATTGCAGATATTGCTTAGCATGCGATTGGAGAACGGATATAGGCCGGAGTTGGAGTCGGAGTTGGAATTGGAATTGGAATTGGAATTGGAATTGGAATTGGAGTTGGGGTTGGAGTTGAAGTTGGAGTTGGAGTTGGAGTTGGAGTTGGAGTTGGAGTTGGAGTTGGAGTTGGAGTCGGAGTCGGAGTCGCCCGAGCACGGCCGGCACGGCCGTGCTCGGGCGGCGTAGCATTGTTCTCCATACTGTTAAGAATACAAACAAACTGAAAAATAGATGGCATTGCAGATATTGCTTAGCATGCGATTGGAGAACGGATATAGGCCGGAGTCGGAGTTGGAGTCGGAGTTGGAATTGGAATTGGAATTGGAATTGGAATTGGAGTTGGGGTTGGGGTTGGGGTTGGAGTTGGAGTTGGAGTTGGAGTTGGAGTTGGAGTTGGAGTTGGAGTTGGAGTTGGAGTTGGAGTTGGAGTTGGAGTCGGAGTCGGAGTCGGAGTCGGAGTCGGAGTCTATTTTTTCAGGCCGGAGTCGGAGTCGGAGTAGCTAGAATTATGTCGACTCCGCAGCCCTGGTTGTAACATAGCAGATGCTTTGCTTCGTACTGTTATATTTGGTCACGGCGTCTTCTCTTAAATGTATATCTTTGGAACAGATTTATGGCAATGGTTGTCCAAGCCCATCCGGAAGTGTACCCTTTGGTCGTCTAAATCCGAATCGAACATTGGGAAGATCCCAAAAGTCTGAAAATCTTGGCACCGATTGTCACAAAATATAAATATTGGATCGGAATCGAATCGAATCTCGATTCATCGAAAATATGGTAGTGGCGTCGTCGGCTGCCGGGCTGTCACAGTTGCGGATCAGGCTGTACAAGGGGGTCTGTGGTGCTGACTGTGACGCTGTCTGACCGCGACGCCCGCTAGCGGTCGGTGTCAGGTCAGTGTCAGGTCAGTGTCAGGTCAGTGTCAGGTCAGTGTCAGGTCAGTGTCATGTCAATGTCATGTCAGTGTCAGGTCAGTGTCAGGTCAGTGTCAGGTCAGTGTCAGGTCAGTGTCGGGTCAGTGTCAGGTCAGTGTCAGGTCAGTGTCAGGTCAGTGTCAGGTCAGTGGCAGGTCAGGGGCAAGTCAGTGTCAGGTCAGTGGCAGGTCAGTGGCAGGTCAGTGGCAGGTCAGTGGCAGGTCAGTGGCAGGTCAGTGGCAGGTCAGTGTCAGGTCAGGTCTAGCGGTCAGGCGTGGCGGGGTGGCACAGAGCGAAGGGCGTCTCGGGCGCGGTGGTGGTGTGGTCGTTTGTAGAGTGGGTCAACTCGGCCGCAGAAAATTGGCCGGGGTCAGAAGCCTTTGCCGTGCTTGGAACTGTCGCGGTGGTCTCCTTGGTGACAGCCTGTGTCGTGCTTGGAACTGTCGCGGTGGTCTCCTTGGTGACAGCCTGTACCGTTCTTGGAATTGTCGCGGTGGTCTCCTTGGTTCCTTTGGGTTGCATATGAATTGTGGCTCTTGTGTGTCAGATTCAAGATAAGCTTAATGTGCCACTTGCAGTTAATGATCTGCGCGCTAGTGTCTTGTTCTTGCAGACCATCTTAGCTCATGGGATAGTAACTACATAGACCGAGAGAAAGTAGGCCGGGCTCGTTTCAAATGTATAACCTGTGGCGATGTTAATTAAATAATAATTGTTCAACTCTGAAATATACCCCCGTTGTACTTTTGAGAGTAGCGACATGCAATGCAAAACTGCGGACTACGGACTGTGGTCTTTTACTGCGGACTTTGTGCTATGAAACTGGCTTCTGCCAAATAGACCGGACAACGAAATAGCTGCTGATGTGAATTGGTGCCAGCGCCTCGCTTTGTTCTATGCATTCTGATGTCGTATGGTGTTACGGATATTAGCCTGATGCAATCTCTGCCATGTGGATGCGAAAATATGACTAGGTGCGTATACGTGAATTTCGCTAAGATTAGTATTATAGTCTTATTGCCAGTTGGAATAGGTGTTCTCGAACTTCGTTGGATAGATCGGCGTCCGCCATTTTGTAGCATGTTAAACACTCGCACTGGAGGGGGTGGCAAATGACCCACTCCCACACTCTTTGATGACCCACTCCCACTCGCACTGGAGGGGGTGGCAAATGACCCACTCCCACTCTTTGATGACCCACTCCCACTCGCACTGGAGGGGGTGGCAAATGACCCACTCCCACTCTTTGCAGCCTGTACCGTTACGCTGCCACCCACTGGAGGGGGTGGCAAATGACCCACTCCCACTCTTTGCAGCCTGTACCGTTACGCTGCCACCCACTGGAGGGGGTGGCAAATGACCCACTCCCACTCTTTGCAGCCTGTACCGTTACGCTGCCACCCACTGGAGGGGGTGGCAAATGACCCACTCCCACTCTTTGCAGCCTGTACCGTTACGCTGCCACCCACTGGAGGGGGTGGCAAATGACCCACTCCCACTCTTTGCAGCCTGTACCGTTACGCTGCCACCCACTGGAGGGGGTGGCAAATGACCCACTCCCACTCTTTGCAGCCTGTACCGTTACGCTGCCACCCACTGGAGGGGGTGGCAAATGACCCACTCCCACTCTTTGCAGCCTGTACCGTTACGCTGCCACCCACTGGAGGGGGTGGCAAATGACCCACTCCCACTCTTTGCAGCCTGTACCGTTACGCTGCCACCCACTGGAGGGGGTGGCAAATGACCCACTCCCACTCTTTGCAGCCTGTACCGTTACGCTGCCACCCACTGGAGGGGGTGGCAAATGACCCACTCCCACTCTTTGCAGCCTGTACCGTTACGCTGCCACCCACTGGAGGGGGTGGCAAATGACCCACTCCCACTCTTTGCAGCCTGTACCGTTACGCTGCCACCCACTGGAGGGGGTGGCAAATGACCCACTCCCACTCTTTGCAGCCTGTACCGTTACGCTGCCACCCACTGGAGGGGGTGGCAAATGACCCACTCCCACTCTTTGCAGCCTGTACCGTTACGCTGCCACCCACTGGAGGGGGTGGCAAATGACCCACTCCCACTCTTTGCAGCCTGTACCGTTACGCTGCCACCCACTGGAGGGGGTGGCAAATGACCCACTCCCACTCTTTGCAGCCTGTACCGTTACGCTGCCACCCACTGGAGGGGGTGGCAAATGACCCACTCCCACTCTTTGCAGCCTGTACCGTTACGCTGCCACCCACTGGAGGGGGTGGCAAATGACCCACTCCCACTCTTTGCAGCCTGTACCGTTACGCTGCCACCCACTGGAGGGGGTGGCAAATGACCCACTCCCACTCTTTGCAGCCTGTACCGTTACGCTGCCACCCACTGGAGGGGGTGGCAAATGACCCACTCCCACTCTTTGCAGCCTGTACCGTTACGCTGCCACCCACTGGAGGGGGTGGCAAATGACCCACTCCCACTCTTTGCAGCCTGTACCGTTACGCTGCCACCCACTGGAGGGGGTGGCAAATGACCCACTCCCACTCTTTGCAGCCTGTACCGTTACGCTGCCACCCACTGGAGGGGGTGGCAAATGACCCACTCCCACTCTTTGCAGCCTGTACCGTTACGCTGCCACCCACTGGAGGGGGTGGCAAATGACCCACTCCCACTCTTTGCAGCCTGTACCGTTACGCTGCCACCCACTGGAGGGGGTGGCAAATGACCCACTCCCACTCTTTGCAGCCTGTACCGTTACGCTGCCACCCACTGGAGGGGGTGGCAAATGACCCACTCCCACTCTTTGCAGCCTGTACCGTTACGCTGCCACCCACTGGAGGGGGTGGCAAATGACCCACTCCCACTCTTTGCAGCCTGTACCGTTACGCTGCCACCCACTGGAGGGGGTGGCAAATGACCCACTCCCACTCTTTGCAGCCTGTACCGTTACGCTGCCACCCACTGGAGGGGGTGGCAAATGACCCACTCCCACTCTTTGCAGCCTGTACCGTTACGCTGCCACCCACTGGAGGGGGTGGCAAATGACCCACTCCCACTCTTTGCAGCCTGTACCGTTACGCTGCCACCCACTGGAGGGGGTGGCAAATGACCCACTCCCACTCTTTGCAGCCTGTACCGTTACGCTGCCACCCACTGGAGGGGGTGGCAAATGACCCACTCCCACTCTTTGCAGCCTGTACCGTTACGCTGCCACCCACTGGAGGGGGTGGCAAATGACCCACTCCCACTCTTTGCAGCCTGTACCGTTACGCTGCCACCCACTGGAGGGGGTGGCAAATGACCCACTCCCACTCTTTGCAATTATTATTTCGCTTCTTATCGTATTTTAGATGTCAGTTTTATTTTTATTTTGGCCCGAAACTTTGACTAGATTGGCTTCGGGGATCAGAGTTCTTGGCCAAATACAGCTTGCCGCCGCGTGAACCCTGGTCGTCACTTTCACACCACTTAATCACATTCCTCCAGCTGACTAGGGAAAACTGTCACATGCGCGGAAGATTGGACGTGGTCTGTCTTGTCCCTAAGGTGATCACACGCGCGGTCTCCGTCTCCGACCGCAGGTCATTCCGAACGCAGGAGTGAAGCGGACGAGGAGTCCCACCTCGCATGTCGGGTACATTTGTCCCGATGTTGCTGACTTAGCGACGCCATTTACATTTTTTTGGACTCTGTCTGGCCGTTGACTAAAGAAACACATCACGATTGCACGTGTGCACTTGACGGTAGTTGTGCGGTCTTCAATCGTTGTTGGTGTACTGTGGACTTCTTGGTAAAGACCTAACTCGTAGAATGCCTAATTCAAGGTTCTATCTCGTAAGGAAAAAGACTTAACTTAAGGTGAAAATTGTCGTCCCGGTTGTATGCGATCTTGCGGTCTGCGGGTGTATGCATCTGTGTATGGTTATTGTGTAGTACGTCGTCTGACGACTGTCTCCTTGTTGCAGCCAAACAGCGTTTGCAAATGGAGGAGTACAGCCTGAGCCAGACCACGCTGGAACAGGTGTTCCTGCGCTTCGCCAAGGAGCAGGAGATGGGTGACTAACCTGTCCACCCTCCCCGGGTGTCGGCTGACGCAGCTCCACGCAGCTCTCCGTGCCGACGGAAGCTGCTGAGCTGCGACAGCTCCTCTCGACAGCGGCCCGTACGAAGCTCCACGCAGCTCTGTTCGCTGATGTATCACGATACACCGTCTCTGTTCGCTGATGTATCACGATACACCGTCTCGGGGCACCGCTGATGTATCACGATACACCGTCTCGGGGCACCGCTGATGTATCACGATACACCGTCTCGGGGCACCGCTGATGTATCACGATACACCGTCTCTGTTCGCTGATGTATCACGATACACCGTCTCGGGGCACCGCTGATGTATCACGATACACCGTCTCTGTTCGCTGATGTATCACGATACACCGTCTCTGTTCGCTGATGTATCACGATACACCGTCTCGGGGCACCGCTGATGTATCACGATACACCGTCTCGGGGCACCGCTGATGTATCACGATACACCGTCTCGGGGCACCGCTGATGTATCACGATACACCGTCTCGGGGCACCGCTGATGTATCACGATACACCGTCTCTGTTCGCTGATGTATCACGATACACCGTCTCGGGGCACCGCTGATGTATCACGATACACCGTCTCTGTTCGCTGATGTATCACGATACACCGTCTCGGGGCACCGCTGATGTATCACGATACACCGTCTCGGGGCACCGCTGATGTATCACGATACACCGTCTCGGGGCACCGCTGATGTATCACGATACACCGTCTCGGGGCACCGCTGATGTATCACGATACACCGTCTCGGGGCACCGCTGATGTATCACGATACACCGTCTCGGGGCACCGCTGATGTATCACGATACACCGTCTCGGGGCACCGCTGATGTATCACGATACACCGTCTCGGGGCACCGCTGATGTATCACGATACACCGTCTCTGTTCGCTGATGTATCACGATACACCGTCTCGGGGCACCGCTGATGTATCACGATACACCGTCTCGGGGCACCGCTGATGTATCACGATACACCGTCTCGGGGCACCGCTGATGTATCACGATACACCGTCTCGGGGCACCGCTGATGTATCACGATACACCGTCTCGGGGCACCGCTGATGTATCACGATACACCGTCTCGGGGCACCGCTGATGTATCACGATACACCGTCTCGGGGCACCGCTGATGTATCACGATACACCGTCTCGGGGCACCGCTGATGTATCACGATACACCGTCTCGGGGCACCGCTGATGTATCACGATACACCGTCTCGGGGCACCGCTGATGTATCACGATACACCGTCTCTGTGGTGTTGCGATTGCCTGTGGATCGAGCTGTTTTCTAGTGGAAGGTGCTGTATTACTGAAGCGTTGTGCTCGTTGTATTGGCAAGGTATTGCTGTTGTTTATCATGGCTGTTGGTTGTGTTACTTGCTTCACTGCCTGGCTTATGTTAGATGTTTATGTTACTTGTTTATGTTAGATGTTTATGTTACTCGTTTATGTTAGATGTTTATGTTACTTGTTTATGTTAGATGTTTATGTTACTTGTTTATGTTAGATGTTATACTGCGCCTGACTTTCGATAGTGGACTCGTCGGTGTTGTTACATGTGCCCACACAAATCTGTTTGATCGCGATCTGGATATTCGTACTTCACAACCAATAGTGTTTCCCTTTTTACGCTGACTCAACCTAAGAGTGTCCACATCTGAGGACCCGAGCCACTGTGATTTAGAACATCAACTGTTCTAGAGACTCGGACATATATCTGTTCAAGTCAAATTCCATGAGCAAATTTAACTAATGCTCCATCGAGAAAGTCTCCATCTCCAAACATATTCGACCTGCTGACATTTGTATGGCCAGAGACCGTCACTGTTTGAGTGGATTAATGTGCTGCGTTGTAAGTATCCATTGCATGGAAGCATTGGAACATCGATTGGTGCTGGGTGTTTCATGTAATGAAGTTTCAAGTTTCTATGTTGGAAATTGGGCTCGTGAAGCGAGATAGCAAAATGTAGCGCCTTGATCGTTTATACCTTTCGCCGGTTAGCAGCCAGTCGTTGGCTTAGTGTTGCCAAGAAGCTCGCGCGCCCTTGCCAGACGCTCTACTTTTATATTGTCCACTGAATAAGTAAATGTGGTTCTTCAATGTTGTGAAGACAGCAGTGCTTAATAACGTGCTCCGCGCCTGCCTTGGAACGTTCTGCCTTTCTGTATGTATTGGTCATATCATATGCTATCAATTTACAAGTGCACAACGGTATGCTTGGAGTCTGTCGTGCTGTCAGTGTATTTTTGTAAACGTGTTTTGCAAGCTTTACGGATTGCTAAATAATGTAAATATTACTCATTGTACACTACGCGATTAAATTTCATTATTTATTGATTAAATCAGTCATTTTGGCGTTTAGGGCGGTGAAGCTGCTTGAAAAAAGACTATTCTTGTGTGTGTGTGTGTGTGTGTGTACTGTGGATGTTGCGAATCTTGCGCGCTATTTTGACGAAAAATAATAATTATTCTCATGTTGTATGCCTTCGAAATATATTGTCGTTCCAAGTTGTTTGGTTGGGTGGTTTAATTAATGAGGGCCTTTTCTAATCATGGTGTCGGGCCAGGCGACGGTAGTCGCCAGCTCTCCTAGCTGACTTGAATGGCGGCGGGTCGGCACGTCTGGGGTGGCGCAGTCTGAACTGACCTGACCTGACCCGGCGGATAGCGCGGACCCGTACCTCACCTGACCCGGCGGATAGCGCGGACCCGTACCTCACCTGACCCGGCGGATAGCGCGGAACCGTACCTTACCTGACCCCGTGGGTGGCACGGACCCGTACCTGACCTGACCCGGCGGATAGCGCGGACCCGTACCTGACCTGACCCGGCGGATAGCGCGGACCCGTACCTCACCTGACCCGGTGGGTAGCGCGGACCCGTACCTGACCTGACCTGACCCCGTGGGTGGCGCGGACCCGTACCTGACCTGACCCGGTGGATAGCACGGACCCGTACCTGACCTGATCTGACCACGTGGGTAGCGCGGACCCGTACCTGACCTGACCCGTGGGTAGCGCGGACCCGTACCTGACCTGACCTGACCTGACCTGACCCCGTGGGTAGCGCGGTCCTGTGCCTGATGTGATATGACCTGACCTGGCGGGTGGCGCGGTCCTGTGCCTGACGTGATATGACCTGACCTGATCTGACCTGACCTGGCGGGTGGCGCGGTCCTGTACCTGACGTGATATGACCTGACCTGACCTGGCGGGTGGCACGGTTCTGTACCTGACGTGATATGACCTGACCTGACCTGGCGGGTGACGCGGTCCTGTTCCTGACCTGACCTGACCTGACCTGGCGGGCGACGAGGTCCTGTACCTGACGTGATATGACATGACCTGACCTGACCTGACCTGGCGGGTGACGAGGTCGCCGCGGACAGGCGCGGCACACGCCGCGTGAGAGCGGATCAGGGGCGTGACGGACGGCGGGGAGTGGGCAGGGTCGCAGCGCAGTGAGCCAGGGTTGTGCTCGACTCAGATTTTTTAGACTGACTCGACTCTGACTCATTTTCGAAGGGACGCTGACTCAACTCTGACTCAAGCGTGCCATTTTTTTTAGTCGACTCAGCTTTTACTCATTTGCTTTTCCCCTGACTCAACTCTGACTCAAGCGGGGGACAATTTGTTTGAGTCGACTCAGCTTTGACTCATTTGATTTTACCCCTGACTCAACTCTGACTCGAGTGGGCGGATTTTTTTTAGTTGACTCAACTTTGACTCATTTGCTTTTACCCCTGACTCAACTACGACTCATGTGGAAGTTTCTTCAGTCGACTAATTTTTGATTCATGTTCAACTGACCACTTTGATTCAAATGTATTTGACTCACACAAACTTATTGGAATATAATATCATATATGTAAACACTTTTGTTTGGATTTACACTGGATCAAGGCACAAGAATGAATGTATATATACTGCATCCAGCTGCATTGAAATATATATTCAAATATATATGTTCCTAATAGCAATAATACTAATTATTATTATTATTATTGTTTTGCACCAGCACAGGTACATATCTTTACTTTACCACTATTGTTAATTTCTATGGATTGTAATGGTCCTATATGATAGAATACAAATATGAAATAAGTGGGGAACATTTATTTGAAGTTGGTGCTTGAGTTGGGCGGAAAAGTAAAACAAGTTAATTAAATTGAGTTACCGAACCAATCAACAAGCTCAATAGTCAATACTGGTAGCAGGCTAGCAGGTTGTAAAACACTATCTGGTGTGCTGTTTTCAGACTGGTTATTGATTTGACACTGATTGAATCGATTGGAATCATTCAATACAAATTCCTTGAATTAACAAATAATTGATTCACCACCAGATCTTTTGATTCATGAATCGTGATTGAATCAAAACCCGCATCAAATCAAGGCTGATTGAATCAAAAGATTTAACCATTCTCAACGATTCAAGTACACTGGTAAATTGTGCAAATATATGCATGCAGTCCCAGTGGCTACATTCATTTATACTGAAATAGTATTGTTGTAATAATGTTATAATGATCATATATATATGTATGCTTCCATTGGTATTGGTTTGCCATAAATTCACCACATATATTTAAAAGTTGAATCAAACGTGAATCAATTAAAATACTTGTTTTGATTCTTTGAATCGGAAAGAATCAATTCTTAAAATTGTATCAGTTAATTGAACGGTGATTGAATCATTCAGATTCCAAAATGAATGATGATTGAATCGTTCCCAAAAAAAAGTTGAATCAATAACCAGTCTGGCTGTATTCATGAATAGATACTTACGGTTAAAGGACATAGTTCATCTTCGGAAATTTTTCAGAACACGATTTTATTATATTTTTTAATACAGTCTCTTTTTTTCTCGTCAAAAATGGTCCTACATCGCGCCAATTCAGGACAGAAGGTCGTAAATTATTAATGTTATGGTGTCCGTTATTGGTCTGCGCATTCTCCATGCAGTGCTGGCACTCTCAGACGGTACGGTATATCATATATGCGCCGCATTCCTTCGCCAAAAAGTCAAATATCTTCGGCTGGAGTCTTTTCATCCAAGAAAAGTTGCAGATAAGGATTTCTCAATACGGGCTACAAAACTGCTATTTCAGTTCAAAATCCCATGTTGAAGGTGAACTATTTCCTTTAAGAGTTGCAGTAGGTAGTCATTCCCCTGGCCTTTTGTTACTTACACACCTTTGCTCAGTCAGATAGACACTAGACTGCAGACTGCATTTAGAACACATCAGTCAATAAACTATGGTACGATATTGATGTCTTTCGCATCAGTAAAATACAATTAAACCACACCATCCACCAGCGTTACACAAGGGTGTGCCACACATACATGTGTGGTGAGACATTAACTGACTGAGACATGCCAGGAATCATGAGCTCGATGAGAGCGGATACTACAAGCCTTGAGGCCTAAATATCCTGATCACTGTAAGGCAAGGTAAGGCAAGGCAAGCAGTGGCGGATCCAGGATTTTCTAAGGCAGGGGGCTTCAGGCCCGAGGGCGGCATATTTCCTCGGTAACAGGGGCCGCATGGTCCAAAGGAGTGGCAATCCAATATGTCAATTAAACGGGTCAAATATGCCTCTTCCTTAACACGCGCCCTGGAGGGGGGGGGGCGAAATCCGCCCACCCCTTCGGTTTTTCGAGGATAGCGCAAAAACGGCGGCGCGCAGCGCCGCCGTTTTTTGCATACCTGTTTAGAAATGAACTTCCCGCATTATGTAAAATTTTTGGCCTCAGGTCATCTCAGGTCAGGTCACCAGACCAGGTCACGTGATGACCTCAACTCCAAAACGTTTGCAGTAGTACCACAGCCACAGTTTTACGCCGATCGGTTTCAATCTTGCAGGACTTCATAAGGTCATAGATACCAACAATTTGTTGATCTCGGATTTCTAATATCGGTGACCTAAGGTCAGGTCAATTTTGTGACCGCCAACACGGTTTTATCAATAACTATCGACATAATGAAGATAGAGAAGAGAAAACGGTACCAATATGTTTGTCTCGTCGAGACACGTCTCCCAATATGCAACATGACCAACTTGGGTCACCACTTGACCTTGACCTGAGGTCAAATTTCTCAGTTGACCTAACCCGGTCACCATGAATATTATTCGAAGCGCCTTGACAAGACACACGCGATGGCGTAAACATTATTGCTTTATCTTTATTAGGTAAAGGGTTATTTGGGGAAAACAGTTTTGAAAACAAAATCACCTTTTTGACATTCGATGACCTCTGGAGCCGAAACTATTGACCTGAGCTCAAATCTGAGGACAACTATGTCGATTGAATTTTTCAATGACTTTCGATTGCTTTTTTCCGTTTGCTGCTAACTATCATAGTTCCCGAGATATTTGGGAGTGTTCGAACCGAAGTCTTGAAAACTTGAAAATCTGACCCTTGATGACCTCTGGTGACCTCAATATTGACCTGGAAAAAAATGAACGAAATACTTTCGAAAGAGCTTGTCTCGAGCTATCTAACGTCGTTTCCCGCTTGTCGCTACGTTGCGTGGTTTTCGAGATCATAGGGGGGGGGGGGCGAAATCCGCCCCCCCTCCAGGGCGTGTAATTATCAGAGGCCCTCCAGGGCGCGTGTTAACCCGCGCCCTCCCCCCGGGGGGGGGGGGGGGGGGGGGGGGGCAGAATCTGCCCCCTCCCGGATTTTCTCAGTATCTTGAAAACTATGATAGATATTGACGTGAAACGTTCCGTACCTTATGTTGCATCCATTTTACGTCTTCTCTCAACATGTCAGTTGGGCAAACTACAGAGGCGATACAAAATAGATCAATCAATTTTTAGATTTTGTTATGCCCATATTTGGGCATACATGCAGTATCAAACTGTGAGGCCTGTCATTAGGACAATTCGGAGCAACATACGCATACTCGGAGGTTAAAAAGTGTCTGAAAACATGTTGTCCATCAATATATCCGAATAATAAATGAGACCATATTCGGTAATTCACCTTATTCCACGTAAATTACGATCTAAATATTGATTCCGCGACGCAACGACCACAGTGTGAAATACATTTTTAGATCGGTAGTCAGCCGGCTAATCCAATTTTAGATCATGAAGTCAGGTGGTGAAAAAAAATTAAATCGCTGAGGCTGCTGCGAGTGCCGAAATTGAGATCGCCGACCCTTACTTTGGCCATATCTGCCAAGCCAAAGTAGTGCCAAATCTGATCATACAAGTACAAGACAATATGATGGCGCGATTCGTGCAGTTTCAACCGAAAAAAATCCAGGGATGATGGGCATTTTTTTAGGGGTGATAGGGTGTTTGAAGGTGTGAATGTCAGGAATACAATACATTTTTAGATCGGATCTCCTTATAAGGGCCCATTTTGCCCATTTTGATGACGTCACGACCTAATTTTTGATCGATCCATTTTTAGATCGCCTCCCCGTAGTTTGCCCAACTGATGTCATTTAAATTAGTGAAGTAGTTAAGGAGATAATAACGTTTAACCCTCGAGTTACTGGGGTATATTTCATAACGCGACTTACTGGGGGGGGGGGGCTATTTTTAGCCCCCCCCCCCCCTCTGATCTCCGGAACTACTGGACCGAATGTAAAAATTCAAACGGCATTCGATAGCCCTGGAAAATGTATCGAGGGAAACATAATATTGTTGACCTCAGGGTCACCGATGACGTCACAGGTCAGGTCAAGTACAAAATGTTTGACCGTGTCAAAAGGTCTCGATGGATGGAATTGTCGCGCAAAATTGCGATATTAAACGCATAAGCTGTCGACAAATCGGTATGATTCGTGTGTCTGACACTTCTAAGTACCTTTATAAGCTGTTTATGACCTTGATTCAGGTCAAGGTCATCTGAGGTCACGAGGTCAAACTGCAGATTACGGTCATTAGGCGTTGTAACACATGTGTATGGGTTTGCTTTTCGTCTAGAACGCGAAAAATGACCTTAGAACATTGTTTGTTCCATATAAATCGAAGTAAAAAGCAAAAATGGAAATGCGTTTTTTATACATAGTAATGCTGTGAGAAGTGGTCGATTTTTGGCATTTGAAGGTCATAACTCGGTCATTGATAAAGATATCGACTTTAAATTTGGTACACATATTCACCGCATACGTCTCAATCACATGTATTCCGGTTTTTGGATAATTCTGATTTTTTCTTGAAAATGTTTTTTAAAAAAATGTATTTGGATTTCTTTAAAAAAAAAAAAAACGAGATAGCAGTTTGATAGCCCGGTCTATTGTCAGTAATTTGATCTAAAACAATTGAGTTTATCTCAATTATCGTACCTTTGACAGCGTTTTTCGCAAACCATTATTTTGCAACAAAAACCGAAGAACATGACGTCACTCTGACGTCATTCCCGGTTGACCTATCATAGCCTCATATTTTTCCGTTTGCCAGCATGTGTAAAATTAATGTGAGAGAAGGTACTGCAAGTTTGGTGATGATACCGGTGTTCGTTTAGGAGTTAGAGCAAAATAACGGGAGGGGGGGGTAAAAAAATAGCCCCCCAGTAACTCGCGGGTTAAGTGACGTCAGGTCATGCCATTTTTGGTGGAAAAACGATAAATGTTTGAAAAACCGTAGACAATCGAGTTGTAAAGCAAATTGCAAAAAAATCAAATGAAAGAAAATGCAATTTTCTTCAAAAAGGCACGATGTTTTCCGAGGGTGGCATGATGCCTTCCGAGGGCGGCATGATGCCTTCCGAGGGTGGCATGATGCCTTCCGAGGGTGGCATGATGCATTCCGAGGGCGTCATGATGCCTTCCGAGGGCGGCGATGTACCTTCTGAGGGCGGCATAGTGCGTTGTGAGGGCGGCAAGCTATCTTCTGAGGGTGCCAGGGTGCCTTTCAACAGTGCTACGACTATGTCGGTAGTAGACACAAGGGCGCCCTGGCGTCCTCCCGAGAACGCTACAGCGCCTTCGGCGCCGGCAAATCCTTTGCAAGAACGTCGGCGCCGCGGTGCCCGAGGGCGCCGTTTTCTAAGGCAGGGGGCTTCAGCCCCTACGCCCCCCCCTGGATCCGCTACTGAAGGCAAGGTAAGGTAAGGACATGTAACTCCCCCACTGCCAACCCCAACCACAAAATGTAATATTTTGTAGCGTTCAACTTCAATACAATTCACTGCATATTCCAAAATGTTGTAACCAAGCAATGGAATGTTTCGATGTACTGGCCATCTGCACGCCATTAGGCATTAGTTATTAGCATAGGCATAGGAACAGGGGGGGGGGCCATGGCCCCCTCACTTTTCGGCCATTTTTTGGGGCTAAAATCTTTATTTTTGCTTGGTGAGAAAAGTGTTTGATGGCAAAAGGTTCGCCAAGACGAGAACAGCCCAAATCTGCAAATAAATCTTCCATAGGGGGGTTGGGGTACTCTCAAAATGAGATCACAGTTTCACTGCCCCCCCCCCCCCTTTCGTGACGTTCCTACGTTCCTGGTTATTAGTTAATGCCTATAATATACCTACCAATCGATAGATAATATCACGTTTAGTAACTATGTATGTCTTCCCCAGGACATTTTGCACTATAACTAATTCTAACTACAATAATTAATATCCCGCCGCTTCCGTCGCCTCGCCCGCCGCCAAACTTTGTTTACACGCAGCAAGGCCATAAATATAAGGTAGAATCGTCTCTGCTGCGCAGTATCTGGCATGACGTCACCGAGGGGATACTTATTATCCAGGATAGCAAGCTAAACATATGAAACACTACTTCGCAAGTGACATACATTTAATACATCATCAATAATGTATGTTAGACAGTATCAAGTCTCATATTAATGACAAGGAAACTCACAGGGATCCAAAAAGTAATGCCGCTGTGACGTCACCGGGATAATTCATTGAACACCTTATAGGCATTGGGATGACAACGGCCTGACACGCCAGCTGACGACGACCGACCTTGATACGGCAAGTATAGACGGCGTTCACGGCGGCCCGGCTATGACGTCACATAACTTATTTACGCTGTAGGGTTAGGTTAATGCCGCTCACTAAACCCTATCACGCTCCCACTAAACCTCCGTTCCTGGCGGGGCGCAGAACTTGTTTTAAAACCCGCCCTGAAACTGCGCACACAAAATTAATAAAAAGTTTGGATGGAATTTGCAAGTTAACTGGTTTAATCAATCATTTGGAGTAACTTGTGAACTGCTGGTAGCTAGTGTAAGCATGTGGACTAATATACTAACCAATCACAGTCCTCAATCAATTCCTCAACACATTTGAGTTAAGGATCAGCACGGTAGGAAATTCGTATGATTGAAACTTGCCAAGTCATTGTGGAGTTTAGCAAAATAATCGCGCTCTCGAACCATCGAACCGTAAACGCCTATGTTTTGAAGTGTAACTGAGTCATGGGTGAACTGACAAGTGACAACTGTAAGAATTCCGAAAACAAATATTTTGGCGTTAGCAAACAAAGTGAATTGTAATCTGTGGTTGAATTAACATTATTCAAGTACCTATCAACATCAAGTGAATTTGTGATGCAGACTTTCTATTTCAGACATAAATGGCGCGTATGGTTCATGGTTCGTATAAACATTCCAGAATGTTATATTTATATATTATTTGGTTATAAATACTGCAGTTATCATTTATATGTACATATTCAATATTGTATTGCTTCACTTAAGATAAGGAGCAGTCAGCAGAGTTTGTGATGTAATTAAGTGCTCTTTAAGTTATTTTTAGACAGAAAATTGATTTATGTGGGTTTGAAAAGCACCTGAACCCACCCTCACACTAGAACCACGGTAGATAAAGTAGCGCAGAGAATTTCCTTCAACACGGGCCCTATGGGTTCACGTTCCGCCAACCGATTTGTAATATTTGTATTAAATGATTACTGTACAGATTTTCATGAAACTTCGTGACAAGCTTTATTTTGAGCTTTCATATTCAAAAACATTTACATATTTGAGTCAGTACCTGCTTTTTGAAATAAAAGTATACACCGGTTACAAAGTCAGAAACAACTCAGAAAGCTGATGAATTACAATATCTGTATACAATTTCATGGACATCATTGCACTTAGAATTTCACACTGATGCAGTAAATCTCATTCTTTTATCAAAAAATAATCTACTATAGTGAATAAACTCGCGTTCAGGGCAAGGAATTGTTCAGGTTGAACCACTATTGCACAAAAATCATGCTCATCCAATAACTAGACCTAGGTATGGTGATATAAGGCCAGTTTTGAAAACCTCATTTCAATTTCGATAAAACTAGACCATTCACATGACTGAAACCATGGTGGAAATCGTGTAAATTCCTTTCATGGTACTCATTACGCATGCAAAATCAAGGAATTGTTCCACTATTGCACAAAACAAATCATGCTCATCAAATAACTGGACCTAGGTATGGTGATATAAGGCCAGTTTTGAAAATCTCATTTCAATTTCGATAAATCTAGACCATTCACATGACTGAAACCATGGTGGAAATCGTGTAAATTCCTTCTCATGGTACTCATTGCGCATGCAAAATCAAGGAATTGTTCCACTATTGCACAAAACAAATCATGCTCATCCAATAACTGGACCTAGGTATGGTGATATAAGGCCAGTTTTGCACCCAGTTTTGCCCATCGATTGCACCTAGAAATATAGTAAAAATGTAGCTGACGCTGGCATGGCAAGGTATCAGGGACGCAGTGGGCGGGGGGGGGTCAATTGCCCGACCCACGGGTCACAGGGCCCCATCGAGATAGGCCCAGCTGATACCCTGTGCATTAGCAAAATGGCTTTCAAAAAGCCACCGAGGAGCCCTCAAACGAGGCGAGGGGTCACTCTGGCGCATGTGAAGTGCCCTCAGAGACAAAGGGCATTCGAAGCCATTGAGGGGCCCATTGAGTCTGTTCGACAAAGCAGCCAGCGCAGTCCCTTGCCAGGTCATAAGGGCCCCTGAGCAGACTGGAGGTCCCCTGGGAAGCGCAAAGGATCCCTGCGCAGGTCGGAGGGGCCCCTGACCAGACCGAACGGGCCCTGGGTGGGTCAGAAGGGACCCTGACCAGACCGAAAGGGCCGGGTCAGAAGGGTCCCAAAACATGCCGAATTAGCTCCTAGTTAGCAGTGAGGGGCCACAGGGCAGGTCGGAGGGCCCTCTGAGCATGTCAAATGGGCCCTTTATGAGGCGGCAGGGCCCATGGACAGACCAGAGTGCCCCTGTAAAATTCAAAGGTCCCATCCCATGTGCAGATCGGAGGGGCCCCTTACCAGACTGAATGGACCTTTGGACGGGTAAAAACGGCCCCTAAACATGCTCAATTGACCCCTAGCCAGCATGGACGGGCTCCAGGGCAGGTCGGAGGAGGGCGCCAGTGCCACACAGCAGAGGACAATGTAGTTGAATTTTAGGTGGATGGGGCAGGGCACTGTCAAAACACCAGCATGAAATATGACAAAACAGCAACACTTGATCAAGGATGGCCAATCTTTTTTTTTGTGCATTACAAAATAAGTCTTTGTATTTGTGATGCTGTGCATGCTTTTGTGCTGATGGGTATGGCACAATCATGAATTAAGAAACAAGGTCACATGCCAAAATTTCGAATTATGGATTATTGCACAATGCACATAATATTGAGACTTAAAGACTTTGTTAGATTTTGAGGTGGAAATTCTTTGCATATTTGACCTACATTTAGGGTAATACCATGGATGCTGATTCATTGTAACATTGATCAATGCTGCTTCAACATTGACCATTCAGCCCAAGTACACCATGGTAGACATTTCCAGATTAGAGCATTTGAAGGTAAGAGGCATATGCTGTCCATATACAGTCTTTAGTGTTCTTAAATATGTTTTTAAAAAAAAAACATTGCTCATACCTAAGCAGTGAGGGAAGTTCCAACGTTGCTCAAATTCTTGGGCGATTGCCTTCCAGCCCGCTGAATCTGGTGGCTTCATCTCTCTTGGAGCAAGCTCCTCTCAAAGCGCAGCACAAACATCCTTGATGATTCCGCTGGTCGTTGTGCGGCCCACTCTGAAGTACCTGGACACCTCTTTCTGACTCATGCCAGATGCCAGGTACCTGTGAAACAATATGACAAGTCTGATTTCTGAAGAACACTTACATATTAAATATCTTCACTTAATATTAGGAAATCATCTGAAAAACACATACATACTAAATATATCAGTAAATATTAGGAAATCATCCGACCATTGGTACTGATAATTAAATTTAGTATGACATTGAAAATACATTAGAAATGTAAACTTACATGATACTGGTGGAGTAGGCGTCAGCACTTCCATACACAACACTATATTTAAGTGTGACAGGCCTGAACAAGGGGCGGGCAGTGCAGCCGGCTTGATGACGTCACTGGTACATAAACAATACTGAACCTGACCTAACCTCTATAGCAACTATGATCCATTAAATCCAATTGGAAGGACCTAACCTACACACCATTGGCATACAGTCTGATAGACGGCCTAACCTACCCCTCATAGTTATTGTTTTATCAAGACAAAAAATACCATCCAGTAACATCACGATGGCTCCACTGCCCATCAATTGTTCAGGTCTGTCACAGTATGTACAGTGTTATGTACTGAAGTGTGACGCCTGTTCCACCAATACCACTTAACATGCCCTTGTGCCCACTACCCAGCTTGAACCATGTCTTGCTTACCTCAAAGTAATCGCGAGCCTCTCTGCTGGGTTGATGGACTCCCGATAGTTTGTAGTTTGGCGCGTCAGTCTTGGTGCTACTAGTTCCAGTATTTCTTCGAACCTTTGAGGGGTCATTCTAAACGCAGAATGAAACGACCCAGCATTGAGCTTCTCCTCTGCAAACCACGTTTTGAACTCTCCATGTTCACCACGGCGAGCCAGCGATTCATGTACCCACACAGAGCGAGGTCTCTGCATTTCTTCCTCATCCTCGCTCATCATTAGTGTCAAAAGGCAAAGCGCCTTTTTTCTACCAAAGGCCATACCACTTGAACTGGAACGCCTCTATTAACTATTACCAGAAAATAGAAATAAACAACAAAAAGTTACTCTTGTAATTACTCTTGTCACCGGGACGATCAAAGGCCCTGGCCTTGTTGTTGTTGGCCCTGGCATTGATTTGCGTCCCAGCTCAAGGCCGTATTATGAAACACCAGCGCCACAAACGAATCCAAACCTTTGTTGTCAGCTGACTTTTCCGTTGCTGCCAGTTGGTGACGTTGTTGCCAGATCTAGCTAATTCCGGCTAATTCCAACTTTTGGAGAAATCTCTAGGAACAAACTTTCCTGGCCGCTCTTGGCCTGTCCGTTGTTGACCGGTGGCGGTGAGACCGGGCTTGACTCAAGTTGAGCCCATATTTTTTTAGCGACTTAACTCTGACTCAAGGCGAGCCCCTATTTTTCTTAAGCGACTCGACTCTGACTCAAGTTGATTTGAGTCAGAGTTGAGTCAAATTTGACTCACCGACTCTGAGTCGAGCACAACCCTGCAGTGAGCCGTGAGCGGGTGTCTGATGAAGCAAGCGACGCAGACCACACCATCACTACCTAGTACCTACTCACTACGCCTCAAGCAAGGGACTGGCACCAACGATGCCAACAGAGGCGTATGTGCCCTCTCCCAGGCACGCGTGTTGCGAGCCGTTGAGGAAGGTCATGTTCCTGCTCCCCGGTAAACTGTGTGGGGCTGGCGCACTGCGTTTTGTAACGGCGCGGGCGGTCTCGGCGACATGTAGCCATTGTCGCGCCGTCGTAAACCCACAACACACCAATTCAAAGGCATCGGCAGACAAGGTATTTATATTTATTTGCCTCCATGTATAAAACAAACTGTTGGCGCCTTGGCTCTTCCCTTGTGTCTTGTGTCAACCAGACTGAGACTCCGCACAACAACGCTCTGGTGTGTTGGCAGTTCAATCACACCAATACTTGTCCCTGCCCAGCAGTCGCTGACCTGCCGTGACCCCGTCACATCACATCACGTCACATCACGTCACGTCACGTGACGTGTCACATCACATAACGCCACGTCACGTCATATCGCGTCACACCAAGGAGAACAGAGGCGAGCCTGCCGGAGCCGCAGTGTCCCGGCTCTCGTTCCTCTCACGGCAACCAACCCGCTTCAAAAGCCGACGACTCTTGCTGCGCCGGTGGTGGCCGCGTCCGCGGTGCCGCTGGAGGCGGCAGGTCCTCAGGCCAACAGTGAACAACAACAGCAGGCGGGCACCGCGCGACACGACGGGAACCACAGCGTCAAACGGAACCCACCAGTGTCCAACGGAACCAGGTTACGGAACCAGCCAACGCGCGTCCGCCCGCCGCAGCCGCGCGCATGCGCAGATACCCAACACGCGCTAAAGGTATTAATTGTCAACAACAGGAGAGAACCATAGCGGGTTGCTTTGGTGGCGGTAGACGACGCGGTTTGTCGCCTACCCGACGACCGGTCGAGGCGCTTCCCGCTCGCACCACAGACTCGCAGGAGGCGGCGAGACAGACTCGCAACCGACCCGAGACACAGCTCGCCGAGTAGGCGGGCCGCGAAAATGACATCCGACAGACAGCGAGCCGGCCGGCCTGACGTCCAGCCAGAGCAGGTCAACATCAACACAGACATGTCACTTCCAACTTCTGACCACGCTCTGGCACTCTGTAGTCACACTCAGAGTTAGGCGGCGCAGTCGAAAAACATCACTGTAGTCTCTCGCAAACATCACACTGCAGTCTCTCGCAAACATCACACTGTAGTCTCTCGCAAACATCACACTGTAGTATCTCGCAAACATCACACTGCAGTCTCTCGCAAACATCACACTGTAGTCTCTCACAAACATCACACTGTAGTCTCTCGCAAACATCACACTGCAGTTTCTCGCAAACATCACACTGTAGTCTCTCGCAAACATCACACTGTAGTCTCTCGCAAACATTACACTGTAGTCTCTCGCAAACATCACACTGTAGTCTCTCGCAAACATCACACTGTAGTCTCGCAAACATCATACTGTAGTATCTCGCAAACATCACACTGTAGTCTCTCGCAAACATCACACTGTAGTCTCGCAAACATCACATTGTAGTCTCTCGCAAACATCACGCTGTAGTCTCGCAAACATCACACTGTAGCCTCTCGCAAACATCACACTGTAGTCTCTCGAAAACATCACACTGTAGTCTCGCAAACATCACACTGTAGTCTCTCACAAACATCACGCTGTAGTCTCGCAAACATCACACTGTAGTCTCTCGCAAACATCACACTGTAGTCTCGCAAACATCACGCTGTAGTATCTCGCAAACATACATCACACTGTAGTCTCTACTCTCTCGCAAACATCACACTGTAGTCTCTCGCAAACATCATACTGTAGTCTCTTCCAAACATCACACCTTGGTCTCTCGCAGGTCCACTCCGTCTATGTCGATAAGGTCGGTCGTCTCCCTGTGGCGCAGCCAGTAGGTGACCATCTTGCCCTTGCCCTGAGGGGAAAAGAGTAGGGAATGTCAGAGGGCTGGTTAATAGACAAACACGCCTGCTGGCTGAAAACAAAAACGCGATTGGTCATGTGTGTGAAAAAAGGCGAGTATGAAACTGGAAATAATCTCCCGTTTATGACTCAGTCGAAATTGGGCGCTGTTGCTGCACTGATGCGGTGTGCGTTGTGCACCATGCAATTTCATCTTTCCCGAAAACGCCCGGTGGAGTTTTCGTGTGCCATGTTATATGACAAGCTAACTGGACAGGCCCCAGGAGAGGTTGGCGATCAAAAGTCAGTATCGAAACGATCGGAGTTTGCGAACGCACATCTCCGTGGCATTGCCTTCCGGCACAGAAATAACTTGGCTGCAGCGGCACGCTGGCGCAGAGCTATCATCACTGCTTCCTGAGATAGAAAGTCATCGGATTTCGATTTCCCGCAGTGCCGTGTATAAACTGTAAGGCGAGTCTGGCCGCCTTATGGGTACCTCGAAACAGGTTATGTGTTCCCGACGCCCGACGGCATAGATCGCTGTCACTCTGCCGTAGAACTCCAGTAATATAACATCAACGGAAATACCTTGACCGACAGTCTGTAAGTGAGTTTAAGATCGCGATAAATTCTCAAATACAGGCATTCACTATAAAAAAGACTTTTAAACAGCTGCACAATTCTCAACGGCATTGCCATTTGAAGATGATTGCGAGAACGAGTGTGGATTTATTAATTTAATTGAATGTATTATGATTTACTTTATCTAAACGGGACGTGGTCTGAGCATCAACATGGAAATAAACAATGGTACCTAAATATGTACTGGCTACGTCGCTGACCATTGCTAATGAAGATAGATGAAACCGTCAAATGTTACGTCACGGGTTACCAATGGTGCAGGACATTCGCCGATATTCTATGCGCCGCACACGCAAAAAAAAACACTGATCAGTTTGTTTTATATATGAAGTCCAACAGAACGCGGTCCATTCCATCCACAGGGGAGCAGCTTGCAGCTGCAGATGTCGTCACCCAGCAACAGAGACAAGCTCTGTCCTAGTCCTCTACCTAGGTCAACGCTCGATACAAAATATATGCGCATCTTAGAGGCGGTCACAGGGGGGGGGGGGGGGGGGGCATCCGGGCCATGCCCTGCGCCCCCCCCCCCCAAGGCCCATGAGGGGGGCCAACATATCTTTTGCACCCCCCAGTCATTTGGGGCACAGGAGGGCCCGCCTTGGCTCCAGGTCGGAATGGGCCCTCTAGATAGAGGTCAGAGAGGAGGCCAACTGGATGCCAGAATGGCCTCTGGAGGCTAAAGCGAGTCCTCTCGAGGCCAAAGTGGGCCCTCTGGAGATCGGAGAGGGCCCTCTGGAGGCTAATGTGGGCCCCCTGTAGACCGCAGTGGGCCCTCTGGAGGTCAGAGGGGACCCAATGGTATCCCGAGGGCCCTCTGAAGGCCGGAGAGGGCCCCCTAAAGGCCAAAGGGGCCCTCTGAGGACTAAAGGGGCCCTCTGAAGGCCAAAGGGCCCTCTGAAAGCCAGAGTCAGGTCAGAAGGTCGGAGTCAGGTCTCTGCAGGTCAGAATGGGCCCTCTGGAGTTCAGAATGGACCCTCTGGAGTTCAGAGTGGACCCTCTGGAAGTCAGAGGGGGCCCACTGGAGGCCATAGTTGGCCCTCTAGAGGCAGGAGTGGGCCCTCTGAAGGCCATAGTGGGTCCTCTGAAGGCCAGAGTGGGTCATCTGGAGGGCAGAGTGGGTCCTCTGGAGGACAGAGTGGGCCCTCTGGAAGGCAGGGGCCCTCTGGAGGTCAGAATTAGCCCTCTGGAGGCAGGGGTGGGCCCTTTGGAGATGGAGGCCACATGGGCCCTCTGGAGGTCGGAGTGGGCCCTCTTGAGATCAGAGTGGACCCTTTGAAAGCGAGAAGGGCCGTCGTGAAACCAGAGGGGCCCTCTGAAGGCCAGAATGGGCCCTCTGGAGGCCGGAGAGGGCCCTCCGAAAGCCAGAGCGGGCCCTCACATGTAAGAATGGGCCTTTCTCTGTCAGAGTGGGCTCTCTGAAAGCCAAAGATGCCCCACTGGAGGTCAGAATTGGCCCTCTGGAGGCTGACGTGGGCCCTCTGGAAGCTGACGTGGGCCCTCTGGAGGCTAAAGTGGGCCCTCTGGAGATGGTGGCAGCTGTGGACCCTCTTGAGGTAGAGGCCGGAGTAGGCCCTCTGGAGGCCACATGGGGCCCTCTGAAAGCTGAAGAGGCCCTCTGGAGGTTACCGTCATCATGTACCCTCTGAAAGCGAGAGTGGCCGTCGTGAAGCTAGAGGGGCCCTCTGGATGTCAGAGTTGGCTTTATGGAGGCAGGAATGAACCCTCTGGAGGTGGAAGCTGGAGACCGCCCTCTGCAACCGACTGATAGCCCTAAAGCCGACCAAGAAGTGGGCCTCCTGAGGTCAGTGTGGGCTCCCTGGAGGCCACATGGGGCCCTCTGGAAGCCCCGAGGTGGAACTGTGGAGGTCAGAGTGGGACCTCTGGAGGTCAGATCGGAACCTATGGAGGTCAGATGGGCCCAATACAGTTCAAAGTGGGATTTCTGAAAAATACCCTCTCAAACCAGCAAAAGGCCCTGTCGCCGCTTGACGGCCCTTGCAGGCTGACCGAGGGCCCTGTTAAGCCTAGAAAGGGACTCACAGACCGTCATAAGGTTCTTATGAGTCATAGACGCCTGATAACGACCCATCAGGCATAGCAACACCCTCTCGGGCTGGGCAAGGACCCTTTCAGGTCAACCAACGGTCTTTTTAAAGATGCTGAGGGCCCAATCGAAGTCACTTCGGTCATGTTTTGGCTCAGGTCAATATCAAGGTCATCGGAGAACATCCAAAACGAAATTTTCAAACTGACTTCCTTCCGGCCATTATAGATATTCGTTATATAAAGAATCATTGGCAAAAAACGTGCTAGTGACCTCAGATGTCCTCAGCTGACCTTGCATAGCTCACTGAGCAACAGTTGCGCCTGGGTCAAGAGTGAGCTAAAATAACATGATTATGCAAGAATTGACCTCATATTGATATGTATGTATTGCATCATATTGTATGGCATTGATATGTATGTATGATATGTATTGCATATCCTCTGAATAGGAAGCATTTATATATTTTTCCATTGACTTGTAATGGGTGGGTCACGAAATTGACCTGCCCTTTGGTCACCAATATACAAATATCGGAGTTAAACGAATTTTCTATACCTATGCTCACTTCTGTGAGCATGGGTATCGCTATGATGAACATATATATATTTAACTGTGAGTTTGAAATCGTTCGATCAACCCCCTTGACACGACCACAACTATTTTTGGAAGTAAGATCACTCGACGCGACCTGTTGACCTGACCTGAGATGACCCGAGGTAAACAAATACACAATATATGGATAATTGATGCCCGAAGACTTATGCCAATTTTGGTGGCGCTGTACGCCGCCGTTTTCCAGCTATTCCCGAAAAACCTCAGGGAGAGTCAAAATGACCCACACCAGGGCGAAGGTTAATCTGTGGCAGCGTTTTGGTTTAGAAGAAAGCCTTGCATCGTGCCCTCACGGAAATGCCGGTGGCGATAACTCAGTAACTGTTCCATCAAGGGAGCTGAAACTTGCCACAACGTGATGCAGCGCCTCATATACCCACATAGGCGTAGAAACAGGGGGGCTCAGTTGGTAGAGCGTCTGACTCGGAATCCAAGGGTTCCGGGTTCGAGTCTGGCCACTGGCGCAAGTCATTCGCTTCCCCGCCCCGGAGGGGAGTGGTTCTCCTCCTCACCCGCGGCGGCATATAGCTATAGGCTGGACTACGGGGTGGGCGAGAACAACTCAACAACTACGGGGTGGGCGAAACATAGTCCTCTCACTTTTCGGCCAAATAAAAAAAAACTAGAAAAGCCCAAATATGCAAAGGAATATTGCATAGGAGGTTTGGTTTCTCTCAATACGAGATCAAAGTTTCACTGCCCCCCCCCCCTCCCACACACACTTTTCGTGACGTTCCTACCTTTAATACCCATGACAACGGATTTTCATCGAAACCTGAAATGCAGTGTGTTTTGTCCCTGCCGATCTGTCTTGGAATACCCAATGCCTGAAAATACCCTCTCAGACCGTCTGAAGTCAGCTTTCAGACCGGTATAAGCCATAGGGTTTAAAAGCCCTAAAAAAAGAAGCCTCAGGTGTGAAAATATCCTTTCAAATCAGCGTAAGGCCCCTCGCACCGACCGAGGGCCCTTTCAGGCCAACCGGGGCCCCTTGCCAAGTTCCCCGCCCTCCCCCCTCAGGCCAGGGCTGCGACCATCCCTGGGCCGCATCTGATATTAATTTACACATGCCCAGTGCTGCCATAATTATTCGTTAGGTAAAGATTGCGTTGTGGAATAAATGCGGTCGTGGCCAAGGTGCAAGTGCGGCGCAAGATCACCAACCAGTTTATTGGCAATGTGAAAATTAAACATTAAACGTGAACAATTGCCTAGCCTAACTTGATCAGCTGCAACTTATGAACACCATTTACAAACAAAGCTGTTTTCAATCGCTTTGTCGCAACACATGTGAGGAAGCGATGTGTTACATACGGGCTGCGAATATCAGTCACATGCATAACGTAAAGGCGCCGATCTCACCATGTGCATTGTTAAATATGTAGGTATGTATGTACATAACTTGTGTGTCCCTAACGGAAACACACAAGTTATACTCTGACTTATAACTTGTCAAATCAGTGGACAATATTTAAGTTCTCATCTGACTGCAGAGTTCTTATCTGACTGCAGAGTTCTCATCTGACTGCAGAGTTCTCATCTGACTGCAGAGTTCTCATCTGACTGCAGAGTTCTTAGCTGACTGCAGAGTTCTTATCTGACTGCAGAGTTCTCATCTGACTGCAGAGTTCTCATCTGACTGCAGAGTTCTTATCTGACTGCAGAGTTCTTATCTGACTGCAGAGTTCTCATCTGACTGCAGAGTTCTCATCTGACTGCAGAGTTCTTATCTGACTGCAGAGTTCTTATCTGACTGCAGAGTTCTCATCTGACTGCAGAGTTCTCATCTGACTGCAGAGTTCTCATCTGACTGCAGAGTTCTCATCTGACTGCAGAGTTCTTATCTGACTGCAGAGTTCTTATCTGACTGCAGAGTTTTTATCTGACTGCAGAGTTCTCATCTGAATGCAGAGTTCTTATCTGACTGCAGAGTTCTTATCTGACTGCAGAGTTCTCATCTGACTGCAGAGTTCTCATCTGACTGCAGAGTTCTCATCTGACTGCAGAGTTCTTATCTGACTGCAGAGTTCTTATCTGACTGCAGAGTTCTTATCTGACTGCAGAGTTCTTATCTGACTGCAGAGTTCTTATCTGACTGCAGAGTTCTTATCTGACTGCAGAGTTCTTAATTGACTGCAGAGTTCTGATCTGACTGCAGAGTTCTTATCTGACTGCAGAGTTCTCATCTGACTGCAGAGTTCTTATCTGACTGCAGAGTTCTTATCTGACTGCAGAGTTCTTATCTGACTGCAGAGTTCTTATCTGACTGCAGAGTTGTTATCTGACTGCAGAGTTGTTATCTGACTGCAGAGTTCTTATCTGACTGCAGAGTTCTCATCTGACTGCAGAGTTCTTATCTGACTGCAGAGTTCTCATCTGACTGCAGAGTTCTTATCTGACTGCAGAGTTCTTATCTGACTGCAGAGTTCTCATCTGACTGCAGAGTTCTCATCTGACTGCAGAGTTCTTATCTGACTGCAGAGTTCTTATCTGACTGCAGAGTTCCTATCTGACTGCAGAGTTCTTATCTGACTGCAGAGTTCTCATCTGACTGCAGAGTTCTTATCTGACTGCAGAGTTCTTATCTGACTGCAGAGTTCTTATCTGACTGCAGAGTTGTTATCTGACTGCAGAGTTGTTATCTGACTGCAGAGTTCTCATCTGACTGCAGAGTTCTCATCTGACTGCAGAGTTCTTATATGACTGCAGAGTTCTTATCTGACTGCAGAGTTCTTATCTGACTGCAGAGTTCTCATCTGACTGCAGAGTTCTTATCTGACTGCAGAGTTCTTATCTGACTGCAGAGTTCTTATCTGACTGCAGAGTTCTTATCTGACTGCAGAGTTCTTATCTGACTGCAGAGTTCTTATCTGACTGCAGAGTTGTTATCTGACTGCAGAGTTGTTATCTGACTGCAGAGTTCTTATCTGACTGCAGAGTTCTCATCTGACTGCAGAGTTCTTATCTGACTGCAGAGTTCTCATCTGACTGCAGAGTTCTTATCTGACTGCAGAGTTCTTATCTGAATGCAGAGTTCTCATCTGACTGCAGAGTTCTCATCTGACTGCAGAGTTCTTATCTGACTGCAGAGTTCTTATCTGACTGCAGAGTTCTTATCTGACTGCAGAGTTCTCATCTGACTGCATAGTTCTTATCTGACTGCAGAGTTCTTATCTGACTGCAGAGTTCTCATCTGACTGCAGGGAGCATTGCTGCATTATGCAATGTCGCTGGAACACAATTTACGGGGATACAAATGTGTCCACAGGGAGCGATTTGTCTCGAGATGAATGTTAACGTATGTATAGGGTGAAGAAGTCAGCCGCTCAAAGTTTTCAATACATCCAATGCAAACTATGATATTTGATCAGCATTGCTGAACATTTGGATTTGTAATCGATATCAAACAGTGTTTTCAAGCCGGATTGATTTGATAGCGTAAGCCGGGCAGCGACTTGAGTCGGGACTTGGTGATCGCTTGGAATAGCCTGGAGCGTTAGACTGTCCCGCAGTGCAGGGAGGTGCTGCGGGATAGTCTAAAAGCGCTGCCTGGAGCATTTGGTCGATATTTGGGGAAAATAAACAACTAAATTTAGTGGTTCTTTCACCCCGAACGTTAATTTTAAGACCGCTATACAGGCGAACGGTCAAATTCCGTCGCCAATCAGACTTAAGCCGCAACAATTTATGACCGTGTGATTGTAGCTGAAACATCCCAAACAGGGTCAATTCCTCAGTGAGCAAACTTTAAAATCGGCACTATATGTGCGCTTTTTACCCTGTTTCTTTATCAGGCTTTCAAGGCGAGTCACTGGAGTCCTCGAGCTACGGTGCTCAGCTTTGAAAAGATAATGTTTCAGACAGGAATTTCATACATAGGAACTCGAGCCCTTCATGGAATGGGAATCCAGTATGGGAATGGGAATGGGATCCAGTATGGGAATGGGAACGGGATGGGAATGGGTGGGAATGGGGCAATTTTTTGGAAATGTAACGGGTTGGAACGGGTTTGGGACAGACCATATCATTTTCTAGCACCACACAAAGTGAAATATGCTGAAACGGATGGGAATGGGAGCAGGCACGTATCCAAGCCCCCCCCCCCCAGGGCCCTTGGAGGGCCTTGGAGGGCCCTTGGAGGCCAGGAGGGCCCTTGGAGGCGCGCTGCGCGCGCCGAAAAGGGCCGACAAAACCGCGCGAAGGCGGTATCATGGGCTCTTTACCACGCGAAGCGTGGTCTTTAGAGAGTTTAGAGGACTTCAGAGGCCCTTTAGGGCCACCAGGGCCCTCTGAAATACCAGAGGGCCCCTTGGACGTTCACAAGATCCCTGTGCATGTCAGAGGGGCCCCTGGCCAGACCGAAAGGCCCCTGAGCGGGTCAGAGGGCCCCTGAGCGGGTCAGAGGGCCTCTGAGCATGTCGGCAGGGCGACAAAGCAGCCAGCGCAGTCCCTTGCCAGGTCATAAAGGCCCCTGAGCAGGTTGGAGGACCCCTGGACAGACCAGAGGGCCCCTGGGAAGTTAAAAGGGCCCCTGTGCAGGTCAGAGGCCCCTGACCAGACCGAAAGGGCCCCTAGGTGGGTCAGAAGGGCCCCTGAACATGCCCAATGGGCCCTTAGTCAGCACGGAGGGGCCCCAGGGCAGGTTGGAGGGCCCTCGGAGCATGTCGCAAGGCGGCAAAGCAGCCAGTGCAGTCCCTTGCCAGGTCGGAAGGGCCCCTTAGAAGGCTAGAGGGCCCATGCAGAGACCAGAGGGCCCCCGGAAAGTTAAAAGGGCCCCTGTGCAGATTGGAGGGGCCCCTGACCAGACCGAAAGGACCCCTGGGAGGGTAAGAAGGGCCCCAGAACATGCCGAATTGGACCCTGGCCAGCACGGAGGAGCCTCAGGGCAGGTCGGAGGGAATGGGCTAGAGCTAGAGCCGGATATATCTGGCTGGATATATCTGGCTAGAGCCGGATATATCCATTAAGCTTTAAGCTTTACAGTCCCTGGCTAGGGCCAGGGACTGTACTGGCTGCTTTGTCGCCCTGCCGACATGCTCAGGGGCAGGAGCGGTGGATTGCGGGGCGCATGGTACCCCAAATCCCCCAGTTGAAAATCCTGCGGGGGGGGGGGGGGGGGGGAGGGTCATTTTGCCCCCAGATTGGGCAGGCTAAAATATGGGGGGGGGGGCAAAATTACCCTTATGGTCCCCAGGATTTTCGACCGGGGGCATTTTGGGTACCCTGCCCCTGCAATCCGCCGCCCCTGCTCGGGGTCTCTCTGACCTGCCCAGGGGCCCCTCCAGTCTGGCTAGGAACTCATCCGGCATGTTAAAGGGGCCTTCCAACCGGCCCAGGGACCCTTTCGGTCTGGCCAGGGGCCCCTCTGACTTGCCCAGGAGCCCCTCCGATCTGCCCAGCGACTCTTCTAGTCGGACTGCGCTGGCTGCTTTATCGCCCTGCCGACATGCTCAAGGTATGTCAACGCATTGATGAGAAAGCATATCCGGGGCATAAGACTCAAAATTGTCGCGCCGCTCCGCGGCGCAATTTGTTTAAGAGTTCCAGGTCTTGAGCTTCAAAAATATTCCAAGTTGGTATAGCTGATTCCAAATTGGTGTCGCTGGTTCCAAAGTTGATATGGCAGTTTGCTAACTCCAGCTTCTAAAAGTTGGTATGGCCCATGCCATACCTTTCATACTGCATTTTCCATCCTTGTGACGTGCCTTTTCATCCGTTTTTTTTTGGGAGGGGGGGGGGGGCCTTTCAACGCTTGGGAAGGGGGCCCTTTCAACGCTCGGGAAGAGGCCTTTTTGAGGTGCTCCCCCTGGACGAAATCCTGACTACGTGCTTGAATGGGAGCCCCATCAATTATTAATTGAGATTGGAACGTGTTTGGATCTGGCTGAATCGGCTGGAACGGGATGTGGGGGGGGGGGGGCTGAAAATATGTCCCATGAAGGGCTCTAATAGGAACGTCACGAACAGTGTGTGTGTGTGTGTGTGTGTGTGGGGGGGGGGGGGGATTCTGATCTCGTCTGAGAGAATGCCAACCGCAACCCCCGATTTCTTCGCAGATTTCTTCTTCGCAGAGTTGGGCTCTTCTCGTCTTGGCGAACCTTTTGCCATCACCATATTTCCCCCCACCAAGCACAATACAATATTTTAGCAAAAACAAATGTCCGAAGAGTGAGCCCCGGCCTATGGGTTCATTTATTGCTTCATTGGTAGCATGAATGCAAAACTTTCGCATCCGTCGAACAGTTTTGGTCATTTTTGTCATCTCTGAGCTGTCAGCGACCTACGGCTGGAGAGATGACGATTGGCGAATCCGGCGGCGCTGCCAGGCGTCGCGCAATATCTGCCTGTGTAGGCTGCGAGCTGATGCATGCAATAAGGCTGCCCAGTTGGTCCACAGTACGAGCGGCCCGAGTGATCCAACGTGATCCGTATACTCAATTAAGTCACCCATGCCGCAGGGGATATCGATTCAATTGCATATAAGTTCGGATAGCAAACTGCCGGCTGCCGCAGCGCTCAGTTGGCTACAAACAGGCGCGTAACCCCCACTGGGGTCACTGGGGATCAGTCCCCAGTAACCAGGCGCGTAACCACCACTGGGGTCACTGGGGATCAGACCCAGTAACCAGGCGCGTAACCACCACTGGTGTCACTGGGGATCAGTCCCCAGTAACCAGGCGCGTAACCACCACTGGGGTCACTGGGGATCAGACCCAGTAACCAGGCGCGTAACCACCACTGGTGTCACTGGGGATCAGTCCCCAGTAACCAGGCGCGTAACCACCACTGGTGTCACTGGGGATCAGTCCCCAGTAACCAGGCGCGTAACCACCACTGGGGTCACTGGGGATCAGTCCCCAGTAACCACCACTGGTGTCACTGGGGATCAGTCCCCAGTAACCAGGCGCGTAACCACCACTGGAGTCACTGGGGATCAGTCCCCAGTAACATTTTCGGATTGTAACATTACGCCTATGGGCGCTGCATGGAAAGAATCGACTTCAAAGTGCCTCCGTCCCCGCCTACTTTCGGAAGGTGGTTACGCCTATGGCTACAAATCGAATATTGGGTATTACTGTGAAATCGGAAGTGATTTAATCATTACAGTTAAACCACTTCAATTCCATGTTGAGTTCTGAGATTGGACCGCTTTACAAGCGTGCTGCGTTCATCCCAACCCCATCAACTAAACGATCAATGTCAGCCATCCGCAGAATTCAGAACGGGAAACTTCGAACGTCTTCATGAATGAACACAGATTCAACGTTAATCTGCTTGCAGCTTTTTATACAAAATGTGGTCCTCCAGATCCATGGTATAATAGAGCCACACTCAATAGCACATGAATTAAAGCAGCTGGTAGGTAGGTACTCACTTTACAGGGTAGGTACTCACTTTGCAGGGTAGGTACTCACTTTACAGGGTAGGTACTCACTTTACAGGGTAGGTACTCACTTTACAGGGTAGGTACTCACTTTGCAGGGTAGGTACTCACTTTACAGGGTAGGTACTCACTTTACAGGGTAGGTACTCACTTTACAGGTTAGGTACTCACTTTACAGGGTAGGTACTCACTTTACAGGGTAGGTACTCACTTTGCAGGGTAGGTACTCACTTTACAGGGTAGGTACTCACTTTACAGGGTAGGTACTCACTTTACAGGGTAGGTAGTAGGTACTCACTTTACAGGGTAGGTACTCACTTTACAGGGTGAACGAGAGCCAAAGGTAGGTTTGCGGATGTCTAAAAAAACGTAAAGAGCCAAATACGCAGACAAGTCGTCTCGTCTTCACCTCGACAAGCCATGATGTCGATTCGACAGAGTATACCGGATCAAAATAAAAAAGTAGCTTTGATCAAAGCCACCAATCTGCAATCAATAAATCCATGTGCAATAAAGTGCAGCGATTGTTACTTCACTCAGTAACCCAGAGCGGGCCAATGCCCAGCGAGTGAGTATATCCGCCACTTCTGACGGATTCAGCATGATTACTACAACTACCTATATCTGACTTCAATTTGTATTCCAGCTCTCTACTTGTGCATACATTCACTGGTTACTACCCAGTTGACACTTCTACTGCCTATCTATGTCTCTGTGCATTAATGAGTTGCGTGAGCCTGTTTGGCCTGCACTGTCAGGCCTGCCGTTAGTCTGCAGCACCGACGGTCGCACCCGCTTTCGGCGCCGTGCCCGCACGACCACGTACACTACACGTGTTAGCTTCGAACAGATCCCAGTGTTAAGAAAGTCTAGTTCTTAGTTTGGTCGCCGCAGCTGACATATCCTGACCAAACTTTTCAGAGGGAAGTTCTAACGCCTGCATCCCTAAACACGTATGTCTCAACATTAAGTGGGAAGTACTAATTGTATAAGTTAACAGGACTGGACGGAATGTTATACCGGAGGTTATGTTATGTGTGAATGTTATGTTATGAATGTTATACCGGAGGTGTTATAAATGTGGATGGACGAGCCCACTGAGAGCCAGCCAGACAGCTCAGCAGATATTGGTATCAGCGGTGTTGATTTTTCAAAACGATTGGGGGGAGGGGGGGGGGGGGCGAACAGGGACCAAGGAGGCCTGTATCACATCCAAGGCTTTTCCAAAACGAATGAAATCGACAAAACAACATTTCCTGATTGTAAAAGGAATGATAACGAAAAGGTACAAAGAAGTTTGTTTAAATCAGTTCCTAATGCAAAAATAAAGTCACATGCGTTTTGGCCTTGTGTCGGACGGCATCTCAAATCAAAGTTGTTGGCCGAGCCTCCGACCGACCAATGGCTCTCAGAATGACCGAGTTCCCTCTCAAACTGGCACAGGGCCTTCTCAGGCCTGACAATGGGCCCTCTTGGATACGCCTAGGGGATTCTCAGGCATTGAAAAGGTCCGCTCAGACTCCCTCTCTCAGGCCTCGTAATCAGGCTATCAGACTAGCAAAGGTAAAACCTTTTCCCACCTGGCAAGGGGCCTCTCAGACTGGACGATGACCCTCTCAGGTCGATCGATGATCCTCTCAAAGAAGCGGATGTTCCTCTCTTATCGACTTAGAGCTCTCTCAGGCCGGAAAAGCGCCCTCTTAGACCAATTGAGGGGCCTCTCAAAATGGTTAACCGCCCTCTCAGGTCGGCATCTCGCCCTCCCAGGTCTGGCAAAGGTTCTTTCAGAACGACAATTAAGCATATATGGCTCTAAGGCCTGGGAAATGCCGTCTCAAAACAGTCGAGGACCCTCTCAAATCGTTGCAGGGCCTTCTCCGGCCTAGACAATTTCCCAGTCAGACCAGCCTAGGACCCGCACAAGCCTGGAATGGGTTCTGTCAAGCCTGAAAATATCCTCTCAGACAGCTGAGCTGAGGGTCCCTCAAGCCGACCGATGACCCTCCCAGGCCGATCAAGGGCCCCTCAAGCCGAACTTGGTTACCCTCCAGGAAGGGGTCATAACCCCTTAGGCCCCACTTCACTACGCCCTTGGTTGTGCATCGGAGCTCCAATGACAATTTCCGAAACTCCAATGCTTGCCTGTAAACGTCTACCTCAATCTAAAAATAAAACGTCATAAGATCCTTTCAGGCCAAGCTACGCGCTTCCTCAGGTCGACTAAGGGCTCTCTCAGTCCGGCTGAAGGCTCTCTCAGAATGACTGAGCTGTGTAAAACCCCAATAGCCCCACCAGGCTTCCAGATGACACACTCTGACGTCCAGAGGGCTCACTCTGGCCTCCAACAGCCACATTATGACATTCGGAGGGCCCACTCTGGCCTCCAACAGCCCCAGCTAGCCTCCAGAGGACCCAATATCACGTCCAAACTCCAGAGGGCCCACTCTCACGTCCATAGGGGCCCACTCTGGCCTCCAGAGGGCCAATTCTGGCATTCAAAGAGCCCACTCTGGCCAGCCCTCAGAGGGCCCAATCTGGCTTCCAGGGGTCGCCCTGGCCTCCGGATGGCCCCCACTGGCCTCCAGAGGGCCCACTCTGGTATTCAGAGGGCTCACTCTGGCATTCAGAGGGCCCACTCTGGCGTTCAGAGGGCTCACTCTGGCATTCAGAGGGCTCACTCTGGCATTCAGAGGGCCCACTCTGGCCGGCCTTTGGAGGGCACACTTTGACTTCCAATAACCTCGCCCTGACCTCATCAGGGCCAACCTGGCCTCCATAGGGGCTAACCTGGCCTCAAGAGGGCCCAATCTGGCTTCCAGAGGCTCACTCTGGCCTCCGGAAGGCCTATTCTGGCCTGTGGAGGGCCCACTTTGACCTTCGAAGGACCCACTCAGGTCTCCGGAGGGCCTACTGTGGCTTCCGGAGGGCCCATCCTGTCCTCCAGAGGGCCCACTGTGACCTCCTGAGGGCCCACTGTGGTATCCAGAGGGCCCACTGTAGCATCCTGAGGGCTCACGATGCGGTTCATCTCACATCTCACAAACTACGCTTCGACGTGAATAATCATTACCTATGTATGTCAGAACGGCAAATAAACTGGTTTGGATGGTTCAAATCCCAAAAAGTCACACAATTATAAAAACTCATCGGATTTCGCTTCCTCATGCATCAATAGGTGATTTAAAACAAACTTCCTTTGTAAACATTGTGATTTGTGTAGAATTTCGCTGAAATTAGGAAATGCGACATTTTTGGGTCGACTTCAGGCGTTTGGGGGGCTTGGCCCTTCCGGCCCCATTGGATACGCCAGTCGCCAGAAAACATTGGGAGGACCGAGAGCACCTGGGGGGGGGGGGGGGGGGGGGGGGGATTCCACATTGAGGAGGCCGAGGGCCACCCCAAAAGTATATAATTCGACACGTATGATAAGTACTTTTTGGTATGAGCTTTGCAGCTGGTTTTAGTTTTTCTAGTTGGTATGAGCTCCTTGCGTTGAGTTGAGTCGGCTGACTGTCCGCTGACCGTTAGTTAGCGTGCTTAGCGCCATGTTATTGGCCTATCCCTGCCTATTCCGAGTTCGCCGCATGACAACGTTGCATTAGGTGTAATCTGGGCACCGTCGCCGTGCATTTTCTCTCTATCCCCCAGCTACATATTTACGCTGTCTCGGTGTTCCCGAGCTCGGCAAATGTCACGTTCAGTCGCTACACGTGCTGTCTCGGTGTTCTCGAGCTCGGCAAATGTCACGTTCAGTCGCTACACGTGCTATCTCGGTATCAGCTGGACTCGGGTGGCCGAGAACCGTGCGAGATCTGGCACCCCGGCTGAGCCGTGCGATATCTGGCACCCCGGCTGAGCCGTGCGAGATCTGGCACCCCCGGCCTGAGCCGTGCGATCTGGCACCCCGACTGAGCCGTGCGAGATCTGGCACCCCGGCTGAGGCCCGTGCGAGATCTGGCACCCCGGCTGAGCCGTGCGAGATCTGGCACCCCGGCTGAGCCGTGCGAGATCTGGCACCCCCGGCTGAGTCCGTGCGAGATCTGGCACCCCGGCTGAGCCGTGCGAGATCTGGCACCCGGCTGACGCCGTGGCGAGATCGGCACCCGGGTGTCCGGGGCCGTTAGATCCCAGCCCCGCTGGCCAGCAGTCACCTCAGGGTGTCCGGGGCCGTTAGATCCCAGCCCGCTAGCCAGCAGTCACCCCGGGTGTCCGGGGCCGTTAGATCCCAGCCCGCTGGCCAGCAGTCACCTCAGGTGTCCGGGGCCATTAGATCCCAGCCCGCTGGCCAGCAGTCACCCCGGGTGTCCGGGCCGTTAGATCCCAGCCCGCTGGCCAGCAGTCACCCCGGGTGTCCGGGCCGTTAGATCCCAGCCCGCTGGCCAGCAGTCACCTCAGGTGTCCGGGGCCGTTAGATCCCAGCCCGCTGGCCAGCAGTCACCCCGGGTGTCCGGGGCCGTTAGATCCCAGCCCGCTGGCCAGCAGTCACCCCGGGTGTCCGGGGCCATTAGATCCCAGCCCGCTGGCCAGCAGAGTCACCTCAGGTGTCCGGGGCCGTTAGATCCCAGCCCGCTGGCCAGCAGTCACCTCAGGTGTCCGGGGCCGTTAGATCCCAGCCCGCTGGCCAGCAGTCACCCCGGGTGTCCGGGGTCGTTAGATCCCAGCCCGCTGGCCAGCAGAGTCACCTCAGGTGTCCGGGGCCGTTAGATACCAGCCCGCTGGCCAGCAGTCACCTCAGGTGTCCGGGGCCGTTAGATCCCAGCCCGCTAGCCAGCAGTCACCCCGGGTGTCCGGGCCGTTAGATCCCAGCCCGCTGGCCAGCAGTCACCTCAGGTGTCCGGGCCGTTAGACCCCAGCCCACTGGCCAGTAGAGTCATCCCAGGTGTCCGGGGCCGTTAGATCCCAGCCCGCTGGCCAGCAGAGTCACCTCAGGTGTCCGGGGCCGTTAGATCCCAGCCCGCTAGCCAGCAGTCACCCCGGGTGTCCGGGGCCGTTAGATCCCAGCCCGCTGGCCAGCAGTCACCCCGGGTGTCCGGGGCCGTTAGATCCCAGCCCGCTAGCCAGCAGTCACCCCAGGTGTCCGGGGCCATTAGATCTCAGCCCGCTGGCCAGCAGAGTCACCTCAGGTGTCCGGGGCCGTTAGATCCCAGCCCGCTGGCCAGCAGAGTCACCTCAGGTGTCCGGGGCGTTTAAATACCAGCCCGCTGGCCAGCAGTCACCTCAGGTGTCCGGGGCCCGTTAGATCCCAGCCCGCTGGCCAGCAGTCATCCCGGGTGTCCGGGGCCGTTAGATCCCAGCCCGCTGGCCAGCAGTCACCCCGGGTGTCCGGGCCGTTAGATCCCAGCCCGCTGGCCAGCAGTCACCCCGGGGGTCCGGGCCGTTAGATCCAGCCCGCTGGCCAGCAGAGTCACCTCAGGTGTCCGGGGTCGTTAGATCCCAGCCCGCTGGCCAGCAGTCACCCCGGGTGTCCGGGGCCGTTAGTTTTCCAGCCCGCTAGCCAGCAGTCACCCCAGGGTGTCCGGGGCCGTTAGATCCCAGCCCGCTGGCCAGCAGTCACCCCGGGTGTCCGGGGCCATTAGATCCCAGCCCGCTGGCCAGCAGTCACCTCAGGTGTCCGGGGCCGTTAGATCCCAGCCCGCTGGCAGCAGTCACCCCGGGTGTCCGGGGGCCGTTAGATCCCAGCCCGCTGGCCAGCAGTCACCCCGGGTGTCCGGGGCCGTTAGATCCCAGCCCGCTAGCCAGCAGTCACCCCGGGTGTCCGGGGCCGTTAGATCCCAGCCCGCTGGCCAGCAGTCACCCCGGGTTGTCCGGGGCCGTTAGATCCCAGCCCGCTGGCCAGCAGAGTCACCTCAGGTGTCCGGGGCCATTAGATCCCAGCCCGCTGGCCAGCAGAGTCACCTCAGGTGTCCGGGGCCGTTAGATCCCAGCCCGCTGGCCAGCAGTCACCACCGGGTGTCCGGGCCGTTAGATCCCAGCCCGCTGGCCAGTAGAGTCATCCCAGGTGTCCGGGGCCGTTAGATCCCAGCCCCGCTGGCCAGCAGAGTCACCTCAGGTGTCCGGGGCCGTTAGATCCCAGCCCGCTAGCCAGCAGTCACCCCGGGTGTCCGGGGCCGTTAGATCCCAGCCCGCTGGCCAGCAGTCACCCCGGGTGTCCGGGGCCGTTAGATCCCAGCCCGCTAGCCAGCAGTCACCCCAGGTGTCCCGGGGCCATTAGATCTCAGCCCGCTGGCCAGCAGAGTCACCTCAGGTGTCCGGGGCCGTTAGATCCCAGCCCGCTGGCCAGCAGTCACCTCAGGTGTCCGGGGCCGTTAGATCCCAGCCCGCTAGCCAGCAGTCACCCCAGGTGTCCGGGGCCGTTAGATCCCAGCCCGCTGGCTAGCAGTCACCCCAGGTGTCCGGGGCCATTAGATCCCAGCCCGCTGGCCAGCAGAGTCACCTCAGGTGTCCGGGGCCGTTAAATACCAGCCCGCTGGCCAGCAGTCACCTCAGGTGTCCGGGGCCGTTAGATCCCAGCCCGCTGGCCAGCAGTCATCCCGGGTGTCCGGGGCCGTTAGATCCCAGCCCGCTGGCCAGCAGTCACCCCGGGTGTCCGGGCCGTTAGATCCCAGCCCGCTGGCCAGCAGAGTCACCACTCAAGGTGTCCGGGGCCGTTAGATCCCAGCCCGCTGGCCAGCAGTCACCC
>JAXIVJ010009411.1:5000-51134 GCA_036785665.1 Chirona hameri | reverse complement strand
CAAATCCGTTTCACGAGGCTGATTCGTCTAGATTGCGCTATCGCCGCTGTTATGGTCCAAGGCAAACCCAACGAATCTAAAAACATCATGTGACTAGGTTTTAAGTAAATAATTTGGTATTTTTGAATCGATTTCCAATTGTAAATTACAAAAGGATGCTTCGTGAAAAGACGCATTTTTTGACGGGTGGCTGGTCGTGGTAACTGCAATATATCGATTGAGTTTTGAAAATGTTTGTTTTTAGGTGATGTTTACTCGCGTAAACACCAAGTTAGAAATATTATTGGACATAACTTTGTCATTCTTTATTAGACTTCCAATAGAAAATAGTGCAAACACGCGTCTTGAAAAGGCGCACCTTTTGATGGGTGGCTCGTACCTGTAACTGCAATACTCACTGCAGTTCACTGCATTTGCTGCACATTCACTACACCGATAAACACACATTTATGGGTAGGTATATCACATTTATTGATGCACATGCACATATATGGGTATTTATTCACGCAACGCCACTCCAACTCCATTCATACAAGGCCATAGGGCAAACATTCACACATTTTCAATCGCGACAAATATTACTCGCGAGTCGCAACCCAGCGAACGTGGTTGTTAGTGTTGTTCATATTCTGATTCAAGGATAGTCTTTTGCTGGTATGACGTCACAACTCGTTTTGGTAAATTCTTGTGACGTCACATGTACAACTATTAATATTTTTAAAATTACAACAAATTGCTACTTTTTCGCAAAAACGAATCCCAGAACCGTAATAATGACACTCTTTTCCATCATTCCACGTACTTTTCCCTAGGTGCACTATTTCCTTTAAAGGAAATAGTTCACCTTTAACATTAGTTTTAAACTGAGATAGCAGTTTTGTAGCCCGTGTTGGGAAACCCCTATCTGCAAGTTTTCTTGACTGAAAAGAATCCAGCCGGATATATTTCATTTTTTGGCGAAGGAATGCGGTGCTGGCGAAAGAATGTGGTGCTGGTCTAGCCCGGGCAGAGGCTATACCATCTGCCAATCAGATTGCAGCTGGTGCTAGCAAGCGAACCGCCGGCCGCCGGTTGGCACATCTCCAATGCGAGTCTACTCTGACTCAGAAAGTATGCATATAGTTTTGATAAACAATACAATTTACGACCTTATGTCCTGAATCGGCGCGATATAAAGCCATTTTTGACAATGAACAAATAAATTGTATTAAAAAATATCAAATCGTGTTTGGTAAAATATTTCCAAGGTGAACTATTTCCCTTAATTAACGTGCTGAATTGGTGCGGATACCTCCATCCGGGAGATGCCAACTAATCGTCCAGCGGAGCGGACGGGTTAGCACTAGTGGCCACTATTCGAAAGAGCGGCTCAAAATGAAGGTAGGTTGTCCTCGGAATATTGATTAAAGTCACCCACGGTCACCCATCAAGGTCAAGCTATCAAAATAAAAATCAAAATCGATCGTATGTACCTTTTTACGGACAAACGGTGCTTTGCACGGTTTTTAAATGGCACCATTCGAAAGAGCGCCTCAAAATGAAGGTGGGGTTTCCCTCTGAATTTATATTTAGGTCACACAAGGTCACCCATCAAGGTCAAACTATCAAAATCAATCAAAATCGACCTTATGTACTTTTTACGGACAAACGGTGCTTTGCACGTTTTTTTAATACAAAATGGCACTATTCGAAAGAACGCCTCAAAATGAAGGTGGGGTTTTCCTCTCAATTTCGATTTAGGTCACCCAGGGTCACCCATCAAGGTCAAACTATCAAAATCAATCATAATCGACCTTATGTACCTTTTTACGGACAAACAGTACATCGCACGGCCTCGCAATGGCCACCATTCGAAAGAGCGACTCAAAATGAAGGTGAGGGTTTCCTCTGAATTTTGATTTAGGTCACCCAAGGTCACTCATCAAGGCCAAACTATCAAAATTCATAAAAAAATCTGGCTGTTGGCTAATTTCACAGCCAACAGCCAGATTTTGATGAATTTTTCATATTTGACCTTGATGGGTGACCATGGGTGACATAAATCGAAATTCCGATGATAACCCCACCTTCATTTTGAGGCGCTCTTTCGAATGGTGCTACTAAAAAAACGTGCAAAGCACCGTTTGTCGGTAAAAATGTACATAAGGTCGATTTTGATTGATTGACAGTTTGACCTTGATGGGTGACCTTGGGTGACTTCTATCGAAATTCCGAGGAAAGCCCCACTTTCATTTTGAGGCGCTCTTTCGAATGGTGCCATTTAAAAAAAACGTGCGAAGCACCGTTTGTCCGTAAAAAGGTACATAAGGTCTATTTTGGTTGTTCTTGATAGTTTGACCTTGATGGGTGACCTTGGGTAACCTTAATAGAAATTCCGAGGAAACCCCACCTTTATTTTGAGGCTCTCTTTCGAATGGTGCCATTTAAAAACCGTGCATAGCACCGTTTGTCCGTAGAAGGGTACATAAGGTCGATTTTGATTGATTTTTATAGTTTGACCTTGATGGGTGACCTTAGGTGACCTAAATAGAAATTCCGAGGAAAATCCCACCTTGATTTTGAGGCGCTCTTTCGAATGGTGCCATAAAAAACCGTGCATAGCACCGTTTGTCCGTAAAAAGGTACATAAGGTCGATTTTGGTTGATTTTCATAGTTTGACCTTGATGGGTGACCTTGGGTGACCTAAATCGAAAATCCGAGGTAAACCCCACCTTGATTTGAGGCGCTCTTTCGAATTGTGCCATTTAAAAAACCGTGGAAAGGTGCTTTCCACGGTTTGTCCGTAAAAGGGATGTCCGTGAAGTTAGTGTTGGATTCGGATTCGAATTCAGCGTCGAGTAGCGATTCGCTTCAAAATGTGCTTACAGGTCAATTGGGGCACGCTGATCACGAAAATAAAATTTATTTTGACATTCAAGGTCATCTTAAAGGTTATTTTCAAGGTCAAAGGACGGGGCGCCTCAAAACGCCCTTAAGGGTTGCTCCAATTGCAAATAATAATGGTCTCAGTCGATTTCCCGACTCCATATCTAACCTCCGCATTGGCAACCTCACGCGTGCCTTATATCCTTGTGACCATAAAAGGTTATCAAAGGACGGGGCGCCTCAAAACGCCCTTAACGGTTGCTCCAATTGCAAAAACAATGGTCTCAGTCGATTCCTCAGGTCCATATTTAACCTCCGCATTGGAAACCTCACGCGTGCCTCATATCCTTGAGACCATAAAAGGTTCTCAAAGGACGGGGCGCCTCAAAACGCCCTTAACACGCGCCCTGGAGGGCCTCTGATAATTACACGCCCTGGAGGGTCCGTATCATAAGTGCCACGGATTCATAAGTGCCAGAGCTTATAAGTGCCCCAGTTCATAAGTGCCCATGGTTCACAAGTGCCCAGGATTCACAAGTGCCCAGAGTTCACAAATGCCCAGAGTTCATAAGTGCCCAGAGTTCATAAGTGCCATGAGTTCACAAGTGTCTTGGGTTCATAATGCCCAAACGTGATTGGCTAATGAGAAGGCAGGATGAACGTCAGCATGACCAATAGGATCGGCTGCTAGACAGCAGGAGGCGGAGCATATCCCATGCGTCGTTTGGGTACACTCTCTGGCAGCGTACTACCCCTTGTTACAATCATTTTTCGCGGGCTCTCCTTCCTGACCGTCTGATAATTGGATCCAAGACCGACGTACGTCACTAAGCAACAGCGAGAATGTTCCTAACGACCCAGCTTGCAGTATTTCGCTCGCAAACGCTCGCGAACGCCTGACACACATGACGCCGTGGCAAATGCCGATTTCGTCAGTTCCTTACCAGTTTCGCGCCTATTTCGGGCTCTTTCGCCAGTTTCGGCTGCCCACGGTAGATAAAATACCATAATATATAATAATAATAATAATAATAATACTATAATATATAATATAGGTATATATATATATATATATATAGTGGTTTCGGCAGTTTCGGCCCCACGTTTGACGTGTTGCGTGATTCACTATTACAGCTTGAAACATCAACATTAGGTAATGTTAAATGTAAACCCTAAGGTGATCAGTGATCTTATGGTGTCCGGACAATTCTTCGTCCAGCATTTCTTCGTAGCGCATTTCTTCGTCCGCAAATCTTCGTCTGGCGTGATGTGTGTCAGGCGTTCGCGAATGTTTGCGAGCGAAAAACTGCAAGCTGATTACTTTGTCATAATTCTCGCTCTCGCTGTTGCTTTGTGACGTATATCAGTCTTGGATCCGATTCTCAGACGGCCAGGGAGGAGAGCACGCGAACAATGACAAGATATTGTATCAAGGGCTAAGTGCGCTGCCAGAGAGTGTACCCGAACGACGCATGGGATAGGCTCCGCCTCCTGCTGTCTAGCAGCCGATCCTATTGGTCATGCTGACGTTCATCCTGCGTCCTCATTAGCCAATCACGTTTGGGGCATTATGAACCCTGGGCACTTGTGAACTCGTGGCACTTATGAACTCTGGGCACTTGTGAACCCTGGGCACTTATGAACTCTGGGCACTTGTGAATCCTGGGCACTTGTGAACCCTGGGCACTTATGAACTGTGGCACTTATAGGCTCTGGCACTTATGAATCGGTGGAACTTATGAACGGTCCCCGCCCTGGAGGGGGGGGGGGGGCGGATTTCGCCCCCCCCCCTATGATCTCAAAAACCACGCAACGTAGCGACAAGCGGGAAACGACGTTAGATAGCTCGAGACAAGCTCTTTCGAAAGTATTTCGTAATTTTTTTTTTTCAGGTCAATTTTGAGGTCACCAGAGGTCATCAAGGGTCAGATTTGCAAGTTTTCAAGACTTCGGTTCGAACACCCCCAAATATCTCGGGAACTATGATAGTTAGCAGCAAACGGAAAAAAGCAATTGAAAGTCATTGAAAAATTCAATCGACGTAGGTGTCCTCAGATTGAGCTCAGGTCAATAGTTTAGGCTCCAGAGGTCATCGAATGTCAAAAAGGTGATTTTGTTTTCAAAACTGTTTCCCCCAAATAACCTTTTACCTAATAAAGATAAAGCAATAATGTTTACGCCATCGCGTGTGTCTTGTCAAGGCGCTTCGAATCATATTCATGGTGATCGGGTTAGGTCAACTGATAAATTTGACCTCAGGTCAAGGTCAAGTGGTGACCCAAGTTGGTCATGTTGCATATTGGGAGACGTGTCTCGACGAGACAAACATATTGGTACCGTTTTCTCTTCTCTATCTTCATTGTGTCAATAGTTATTGATAAAACCGTGTTGGCGGTCACAAAATTGACCTGACCTTAGGTCACCGATATTAGAAACCTGAGATCAACAAATTGTTGGTATCTATGACCTTATGAAGTCCTGCAAGATTGAAACTGATCGGCGTAAAACTGTGGCTGTGGTACTACTGCAAACGTTTTGGAGTTGAGGTCATCACGTGACCTGGTCTGGTGACCTGACCTGAGATGACCTGAGGCCAAGAATTTTACATAATGCGGGAAGTTTATTACTAAACAGGTGTACATAAAACGGCGGCGCTGCGCGCCACCGTTTTTGCGTTTTTGCGCAAAAACAATGGTCTCAGTCGATTCCTCAGGTCCATATCTAACCTCCGCATTGGCAAGCTCACGCGTGCCTCATATCCTTGAGACCATACAAGGTTCTCAAAGGACAGGGCGCCCTTAAGGGTCGCTTCGCTTCACAATGTGGCTACAGTTCAATTCGGGCACGCTGATCACGAGAATAACATTCATTTTGACATTCAAGGTCATCTTCAAGATCGTTTTCAAGGTCAAAGGACTCAAAACGCCCTTAAGGGTTGCTCCAATTGCAAAAACAATGGTCTCAGTCGATTCCTCAGGTCCATATCTAACCTCCGCATCGGAAACCTCACTCGTGCCTCATATCCTTGAGACCATAAAAGGTTATAAAAGGACGGGACGCCTCAAAACGCCCATAAGGGTTGCTCTAATCGTAAAAATAATGGTCTCAGTCGATTTCACGGGTCCATATATAACCTCCGCATCAGCAACCTTACGCGTGCCTTATATCCTTGAGACCATAAAAGGTTCTCAAAGGACGGGGCGCCTCAAAACGCCTTTAAGGGTTGCTCCAATTGCAAAAATAATGGTCTCAGTCGATTCCCCGGGTCCATATATAACCTCCGCATTGGCAACCTCACGCGTGTCTTATATCCTTGAGACCATAAAAGGTTCTCAAAGGACGGGGCGCCTCAAAACGCCCTTAACGGTTCCTCCAATTACAAAAACAATAGTCTCGTTCGATTCCTCAGGCCCATATCTAACCTCCGCATTTGAAACCTCACGCGTGCCTCATCCTTAAGCAACCCTTAAGGGCGTTTTGAGGCGCCCCCTCCTTTGAGAACCTTCTATGGTCTCAAGGATGAGGCACGCGTGAGATTTCCAATGCGGAGATTAGATATGGACCTGAGTAATCGACAAAGACCATTGTTTTTGCAATTGGAGCAACAGTTAAGGGCGTTTTGCGGCGCCCCGTCCTTTGAGAACCTTTTATGGTCTCAAGGATATAAGGCACGCGTGAGGTTGCCAATTCGGAAGTTATATATGGACCTGTGGAATCGAGTGAGACCATTATTTTTGCAATTGGAGCAATCCTTAAGGGCATTTTGAGGTACCCCGTCCTTTGATAACCTTTCATGGTCTCAAGGATGAGGCATGCGTGAGGTTTCCAATGCGGAGGTTAGCTATGGACCTGAGGAATCGACCGATACCATTGTTTTTGCAATTGGAGCAACCGTAAAGGGCGTTTTGAGGCGCCCCGTCCTTTGATAACCCTTTATGGTCTCAAAGATATAAGGCACGCGTGAGGTTGCCAATGCGGAGGTTATATAAGGACCCGGGGAATTGACTGAGACCATTATTTTTTAAATGAGAGCAACCCTTAAGGGCCTTTTGAGGCGCCTCTTCCTTTTAGAACCTTTTATGGTCTCAAGGATATGAGGCACGAGTGAGGTTGCCAATGCGGAGGTTAGATATGGACCCGGGAAATCGACTGAGACCATTATGTTTGCCATTGGAGCAACTCTTAAGGGCGTTTTTAGGCGCCCGTCCTTTGAGAACCTTTTATGGTCTCAAGAATATGAGGCACGCGTGAGGTTTCCAATGCGGAGGTTAGATATGGACCTGAGGAATGGACTGAGACCATTGTTTTTGCAATTGGAGCAACCGTTAAGGGCGTTTTGAGGCGCCCCGTCTTTTGAGAACCTTTTATGGTCTCAAGGATATAAGGCACGCGTGAGGTTGCCAATGCGGAGGTTAGATATGGACCTGAAGAATCGACAGAGACCATTGTTTTTGCAATTGGAGCAACCGTTAAAGTCGTTTTGAGGCGCATGTCCTTTGAGAACCTTTTATGGTCTCAAGAATATAAGGCACGCGTCAGGTTGCTGATGCGGAGGTTATATATGAACCAGAGGAATCGACTGAGACCATTATTTTTGTGATTAGAGCAATCCTTAAGGGCGTTTTGAGGCGCCCGTCCTTTTAGAACCTTTTATGGTTTCAAGGATATAAGGCACGAGTGAGGTTGGCAACGAGGAGGTTAGACATGGACCCGAGAAATCAACTGAGACCATTATTTTTGCCATTGGAGCAACCCTTAAGGGCGTTTTGAGGCGCCCCGTCCTTTGATAACCTTTTATGGTCTCAAGGATATGAGGCACGCGTGAGGTTTCTAATGCGGAGGTTAGATATGGACCTGAGTAATCGACTGAGGCCATTGTTTTTGCAATTGGAGCAACCGTTAAGGGCGTTTTGAGGCGCCCCGTCCTTTGAGAACCTTTTATGGTCTCAAGGATATAAGGCACGCGTGAGGTTGTCAATGCAGAGGTTAGATATGGGCCCGGGAAATCGAATGAGACCATTATTTTTGCCATTGGAGTAACCCTTAAGAGTGTTTTGAGGCGCCCCGTTCTTTGAGAACCTTTTATGGTCTCAAGGATATAAGACACGCGTGAGTTTTCAATGTGGAGGTTAGATATGGACCTGTGGAATCGAGTGAGACCATTATTTTTGCAATTGGAGCAATCCTTAAGGGCATTTTGAGGCACCCCATCCTTTGAGGACCTTTCATGGTCTCAAGGATGAGGCATGCGTGAGGTTTCCAATGCGGAGGTTAGCTATGGACCTGAGGAATCGACCAAGACCATTGTTTTTGCAATTGGAGCAACCGTAAATGGCGTTTTGAGGCGCCCCGTCCTTTGATAACCCTTTATGGTCTCAAGGATATAAGGCACGCGTGAGGTTGCCAATGCGGAGGTTACATATGGGCCCGGGGAATCGACTGAGACCATTATTTTTGCAATGAGAGCAACCCTTAAGAGATTTTTGAGGCGCCTCTTCCTTTTAGAACCTTTTATGGTCTCAAGGATATCAGGCACGAGTGAGGTTGCCAATGCGGCGGTTAGATATGGACCCGTGAAATCGACTGAGACCATTAGTTTTGCCATTGGAGCAACCCTTAAGGGCGTTTTGAGGCGCCCGTCCTTTGAGAACCTTTTATGGTCTCAAGAATATGAGGAACGCGTGAGGTTTTCAATGCAGAGGTTAGATATGGACCTGAGGAATCGACTGAGACCATTGTTTTTGCAATTGGAGCAACCGTTAAGGGCGTTGTGAGGCGCCCCGTCCTTTGATAACCTTTTATGGTCTCAAGGATATAAGGCACGTGTGAGGTTGCCAATGAGGAGGTTAGATATGGACCCGGGAAATCGATTGAGACCATTATTTTTCCCATTGGAGCAACTCTTAAGGGCGTTATGGGGCGCCCTGTCCTTTGAGAACCTTTATGGTCTCAATGATATACGGCACGCGTGAGTTTTCTGATTCGGAGGTTATATATGGACCCGAAAAATCGACTGAGACCATTATTTTTGCGATTAGAGCAACCCTTAAGGGCGTTTTGAGGGACCCCGTCCTTTTAGAACATTGTATTGTCTCAAGGATATGAGGCACGAGTGAGGTTGCCAATGCAGAGGTTAGATATGGGCCCGGGAAATCGAATGAGACCGTTATTTTTGCCATTGGAGTAACCCTTAAGGGTGTTTTGAGGCGCCCCGTCCTTTGCTAACCTTCTATGGTCTCAATGATATGAGGAACGCGTGAGGTTTCCAATGCGGAGGTTAGATATGGACCTGGGGAATCGACTGAGACCATTGTTTTTGCAATTGGAGCAACCGTTAAGGGCGTTTTGAGGCGCCCCATCCTTTGAGAACCTTTTATGGTCTCACGGATGAGGCACGCGTGAGGTTTCCAATGCGGAGGTTAAATATGGACCTGAGGAATAGACCGAGACCATTGTTATTGCAATTGGAGCAACCGTTAAAGGCGATTTGAGGCGCCCCGTCCTTTGATAACCTTTTATGGTCTCAAGGATATAAAACACGCGTGAGGTTACCAATGCGGAGTTATATATGGACCCGGGGAATCGACTGAGACCATTATTTTTGCAATTGATGCAACCCTTAAAGGCGTTTTGAGGCGCCCCATCCTTTGAGAACCTTTTATGGTCTCAAGGATATAAGACACGCGTGAGGTTTTCAATGCGGAGGTTAGATATGGACCTGTGGAATCGAGTGAGACCATTATTTTTGCAATTGGAGCAATCCTTAAGGGCATTTTGAGGTACCCCGTCCTTTGAGAACCTTTCATGGTCTCAAGGATGAGGCATGCGTGAGGTTTCCAATGCGGAGGTTAGCTATGGACCTGAGGAATCGACCGAGACCATTGTTTTTGCAATTGGAGCAACCGTAAAGGGCGTTTTGAGGCGCCCCGTCCTTTGATAACCCTTTATGGTCTCAAAGATATAAGGCACGCGTGAGGTTGCCAATGCGGAGGTTATATAAGGACCCGGGGAATTGACTGAGACCATTATTTTTTAAATGAGAGCAACCCTTAAGGGCCTTTTGAGGCGCCTCTTCCTTTTAGAACCTTTTATGGTCTCAAGGATATGAGGCACGAGTGAGGTTGCCAATGCGGAGGTTAGATATGGACCCGGGAAATCGACTGAGACCATTATGTTTGCCATTGGAGCAACTCCTAAGGGCGTTTTTAGGCGCCCGTCCTTTAAGAACCTTTTATGGTCTCAAGAATATGAGGCACGCGTGAGGTTTCCAATGCGGAGGTTAGATATGGACCTGAGGAATCGACTGAGACCATTGTTTTTGCAATTGGAGTAACTGTTAAGGGCGTTGTGAGGCGCCCCGTCCTTTGATAACCTTGTATGGTCTCAAGGATATAAGGCACGTGTGAGGTTGCCAATGAGGAGGTTAGATATGGACCAGGGAAATCGATTGAGACCATTATTTTTCCCATTGGAACAACACTTAAGGGCGTTATGAGGCGCCCTGTACTTTGAGAACCTTTTATGGTCTCAATGATATACGGAACGTGTGAGGTTGCTGATGCGGAGGTTATATATGGACCCCGACAAATCGACTGAGACCATTATTTTTGCGATTAGAGCAACCCTTAAGGGCGTTTTCAGGCGCCCCGTCCTTTTAGAACCTTGTATGGTCTCAAGGATTTGAGGCACGAGTGAGGTTGCCAATGCAGAGGTTAGATATGGACCCGGGAAATCGACAGAGACCATTATTTTGACCATTGGAGCAACCCTTAAGGGCGTTTTGAGGCGCCCCGTCCTTTGAGAACCTTTTATTGTCTCAAGGATATAAGGCACACATGAGGTTTCCAATGCGGAGGTTAGGTATGGACCTGAGGAATCGACTGAGACCATTGTTTTTGCAATTGGAGCAACCGTTAAGGGCGTTTTGAGGCGCCCCGTCCTTTGAGAACCTGTTATGGTCTCAAGGATGTAACGCACGCGTGAGGTTGCCAATACGGAGGTTAGATTTGGTCCCGGGGAATCCACTGAGACCATTATTTTTTGCAATTGGAACAAACGTTAAGGGCGTTTTGAGGCGCCCCGTCCTTTGAGAACCTTTTATGGTCTCAAGGATATAATCCACGCGTGAGGTTGCCAATGCAGAGGTTAGATATGGTCCCGGGGAATCGAATGAGAATATTATTTTCGCGTTGAAGCAACCCTTAAGGGCGTTTTGGAAGCCCCGTCCTTTGAGAACCTTTTATGGTCTCAAGGATATGAGGCACGCGTAAGGTTTCCAATGCGGAGGTTAGATATAGACCTGAGGAATCGACTGAGACCATTTTTTTTTTATTTGAGCAACCGTTACGAGGGTTTTGAGGCGCCCGTCCTTTGAGAACCTTTCATTGTCTCAAGGATATAAGGCACGCGTGAGGTTGCTGATTCGGAGGTTAGATATGGAGCCGGGAAATCGACTGAGACCATTATTTTTTTGCAATTGGAGCAACCCTTAACCCTATTTGTAACAGGCTCCTAGCTACCCCTATTTGTAACAGGGGGGGGGGGCGGATTCCGCCCCCCGGAGATCTCAAGATCTACTCGTCCGATTTTCACAAATGAAGCGTTGTTTGATTCCCCTCAACATGATCTACATTTCTAAATAAGACACAAATCTAAATTTTTGATAGGGGGGCAACAGGGGGGCAAAAACTACAAATTTGAGTGGTATTTTTGATCCAACATAGCTGTCATGTTTATTAACCGATTTTAACACAACTAATAGGAATCGGTAGAGATTGAATTGGAAATTGATATATGACGGTGACGTTTGAAAATTCAAAAATCATAGGCGTGTGCAGTTCACTCAATATGGGGGTGAAGTAAATGCGTAATAAAATCATTTTTTGATGTTGTTTTTTTGATAAATGAAATGGTATGTGATTGTGACATTAGACAAAACAGTTATAAATAATATTTTTTTTTGCCATAGGCGGTACCAGGTTAGTGAACAAGGAGGTCAAATTGGAAAACAATATTAACCGCAGACAAGTTGCTACCCATCACTATAAATATGTTACTGATCGTAGATAGTTCCTTTTTGGATGTTGTACTTCATCATAGGCGTATCCAGGATACAAACTGGGGCGGCGCAAGACCTTTTGATAAGTATATTTTCCGCTATTATGATACTAACTAGTCAACAGTGACTATTTCACTTACAACTTCAATTAACATTGCTTACCCCCCTTTTGACCCTACCTGGACTCGCCTATTATCTTATAATCGTTCGTAGAGTATAGAGTAAAAAACGCACCTTGTGGTGCGTTTTTCATCCGAAAACAGCAGTATGTTATGTCATTGTACGCCCATGCCTCTTAGTTTCCTTGCAATAATATGACCCCCTTTCTTCCATTCCTGAGCGCGCCTCTGCAAAAAAATGACTTTATTCCCTTTTCTGGCCTCATATGTGTATATATCATTATAAGGTAACCATCTATTGCGCCGTTATCGCTGGCATATCGTCATCACCATGCCAGTCACCCCCTTTTCATGTGCCTGAACACGCCCCTGAAACTCTATATATAATAAATTATGCAAATAATGGAAGCAGAAGCTATCTTTTACATCTTGATAGCTATAAATGCCCATTACATTGCTATATTGGCTTCCCGCCAAACATTGAATACTTCCTGGAACCCCCCCCCCCCTTTTCAAGCCCCTGAAACCGCCTCTGCCATGCAATTTTTATGATATTTCATTAACATCAACTAATTTGCACTTGTTGCAATCACTGTAAACCGATGTAACCCCTTCGTACTTGAGGAAGTTACGAAGAAACCGTGAAGATCGCATTTCCGAATTATCGCCAAATGTCGCCTCCGAACCCACCCAAAACTGTGCCCTGGAATCGCCTCTGTTCAGGTTAAGAACACAAAATTATGATTCCAAATGTGTTATTCAATTCTATGAAAAGTCCCAAAATTTCATGGGCCTGCTCCCAGCCGTTCTAGAGATATCTGCGAAAAATATGAGGGGGCGGAATCCGTCCCCCTGTTACAAATAGGGTTAAGGGCGTTTTGAGGCGCCCGGTCCTTTTAGAACCTTTTATGGTCTCAAGGATATGAGGCACGAGTGAGGTTTCCAATGCGGAGGTTAGATATGTACCCGGGAAATCGACTGAGACCATTCTTTTTGCTATTGGAGCAACCCTTCAGGGGGTTTTGAGGCGGCCCGTCCTTTGACCTTGAAAACGACCTTGAAGATGACCTTGAATGTCAAAATGAATGTTATTTTCGTGATCAACGTGCCCGAATTGAACTGTAACCACATTGTGAAGCGAAGAAACCCTTAAGGGCGCCCGTCCTTTGAGAACCTTGTATGGTCTCAAGTATATGAGATACACGTGAGCTTGCCAATGCGGAGGTTGGATATGGACCTGAGGAATCGACTGAGACCATTGTTTTTGCAATTGGAGCAACCGTTAAGGGCGTTTTGAGGCGCCCCGTCCTTTGAGAACCTTTTATGGTCTCAAGGATATAAGGCACGCGGGAGGTTGCCGATGCGGAAGTTAGATATGGACCCGGGAAATCGACTGAGACCATTTTTTTTGCAATTGGGGGATCCCTTCAGGGCGTTTTGAGGCGCCCCGTCCTTTGAGAACCTTTTATGGTCTCAAGGATATAAGGCACGCGTGAGGTTCACAATGCGGAGGTTAGATATGGACCTGAGGAATCGACTGAGACCATTGTTTTTGCAATTGGAGCAACCGTTAAGGGCGTTTTGAGGCGCCCCGTCCTTTGAGAACCTTTTATGGTCTCAAGGATATAAGGCACGCGTGAGCTTGCTAATGCAGAGGTTAGATATGGACCCAGGAAATCGACTGAGACCATTATTTTTGCAATTGGAGCAACCATTAAGGGCGTTTTGAGGCGACCCGTCCTTTGAGAACCTTTTATGGTCTCAAGTATATGAGGCACGCGTGAGGTTTCCAATGTGGAGGTTTGATATGGACCTGAGGAATCGACTGAGACCATTGTTTTTGCAATTGGGGCAACCGTTAAGGGTGTTTTGAGGCGCCTCGTCCTTTGAGAACCTTTTATGGTCTCAAGGATATAAGGCACGCGTAAGGTTGCCAATGCGGAGGTTAGATATGGAGTCGGGGAATCGACTGAGACCAATATTTTTGCAATTGGAGCAACCCTTAACCCTATTTGTAACAGGGGGGGGGCGGATTCCGCCCCCCCCCCCCTCCCTCATGTTTTTTTCGCAGATATCTCCAGAACGGCTGGGAGCAGGCCCATTAAATTTTGGGACTTTTCATAGAATTGAATACCGCATTTGGAGTAAAAATTTTGAGTTCTTAACCTGAACAGAGGCGGTTCCAGGGCACAGTTTTGGGTGGGTTCGGAGGCGACATTTGGCGATAATACGGAAATGCGATCTTCATGGTTTCTTCGTAACTGCCTCAAGTATGAAGGAGTTACATCGGTTTACGGTGATTGAAACAAGTGCAAACTAGTTGATGTTAATGAATTATCATAAAAATTGCATGGCAGAGGCGGTTTCAGGGGCTTGAAAGGGGGGGGGGTTCCAGGAAGTATTCAATGCTTGGCGGGAATCCAATAGAGCGATGTAAGGGGCATTTATAGCTATCAAGATGTAAAATATAGCCTCTGCTTCCATTATTTGCATAATGTATTACATATAGAGTTTCAGGGGCGTGTTCAGGCACATGAAAAGGGGGCTGACTAGCATGGTGATGACGATATGCCAGCGATAACGGCGCAATAGACGTTTAGATTATAATGATATAGGCACATGTGAGGCCAGAAAAGGGAATAAAGTCATTTTTTTGCAGAGGCGCGCTCAGGAATGGAAGAAAGGGGGTCATATTATTGCAAGGAAACCAAGAGGCATGGGCGTACAATGACATAACATACTGCAGTTTTCGGATGAAACCCGCACCACAGGCTACTCGACGAACGATTAAAAGATAATAGGCGAGTCCAGGTAGGGTAAGGGGGGGGGGGGGGGGGGGTAAGCAATGTTAATTGAAGTTGTAAGTGAAATAGTCACTGTTGACTAGTTAGTATCATAATAGCGGATAATATACTTATCAAAAGGCCTTGCGCCGCCCCAGTTTGGATTCTGGATACGCCTAGGATGAAGTACAACATGCAAAAAGGAACTATCTACGATCAGTAACATATTTATAGTGCTGGGTAGTAACTTGTCTGCGGTTAGTATTTTTTACAATTTGGCCTCCCTTTTTCACTAACCTGGTACCGCCTATCGCAAAAGAAATGATTTATAACTGTTTTTTCTAATGTCACAATCAGATACCATTTCATTTATCAAAAAAACAACATCAAAAAATGGTTTTATTACGCATTTACTTCACCCCATATTGAGTGACCTGCACACGCCTATGATTTTTGAATTTCCAAACGTCACCATCATATATCAATTTCCAACTCAATCTCTATCGATTCCTATTAGTTGTGTTAAAATCGGTCGATAAACATGAAAGCTATGTGGGATCAAAAATACCACTAAAATTTGTGGTTTTTGCCCCCCTATCCAAAATTTAGATTTGTTTTATTAATCATGAATGTAGATCGTGTTGAGGGGAACCAACCACCGTTTGATTTTTGAAAATCGGACGGGTAGATCTCGAGATCTCCGGGGGGGGGGGCGGAATCCGCCCCCCCCCCCCCTGTTACAAATAGGGGTAGCCAGGAGCCTGTTACAAATAGGGTTAAGGGCGTTCTGAGTTATTTGACCTTGACAATAACCTTGAATGTCAAAATAAATTTTATTTTCGTTTTCAGCGTGCCCAAATTGACCTGTAACCACATTTTGAAGCGAATCGCTACTCGACGTTGAATTCGAATCCGAATCCGACGCTAACTTCACGGACATGCCCCCTGGGCGATGCCGCCCTCCGCCTCCCAACGCCAATTTGTCCGTACCACTTTTTTGGACGTGGTTTCGCCAAGGCCGTATATACTGGTTTCGCCCCTGCACGCGTGCGCGTGTCGGATCAACAGCGAGACGGTGGCGACTAGCGATCCGGAACCGGCCTGGGGTCTGTGGCGGGTTGAGCTTTGCGCGAACTATTTTGAGGCGACGTCGATCCTGATGACATCTGGATCACTGTTTGATCTCATATGCACATGCGGACATCACCCAGCATGCAGCCGCGATATCGGCCCGGCGATGAGACGACACTGGCAGTGGCAAGTAGCACGATACCATGCCGAGAAAACATTTCCAGAAAAAAAAACTTCAACCAAGGGATATTTGTGTAGTTACGCGTTTTGTACAATCCAAGCTGTTAGAACCGCTCCCGATTTTTACGTCTTAATGCATTGTTTTTGGGACGTCATCTACAATGACGAAATATCTAGCAAGAGCGCTGAGTGTCGATGACTAGCGGCTCTTGTACAGCCTTGACTAGCGGTAGCGAAATGTTTGTTGTGCCGGCGGAGAATCGGAGGGTTTCTGCAGGGGGCGACACCGCTTGAGCGCCATATAGGCCGCCTCGTCGGCGACTGCCTTGATCTGACGTAACTGGCGGCAGAGCTCGCAGCCGGCGCGCCGGCGGACGTCGCCAGCGCCGTGGCGCTGACGACGTCCGTGACACGGCTGCCGCCGGCGCATAGGCCCAGGAACAGGGGGGCAGGCAGGCAGAGCAGAGGGGCCAGTGGCGTCGTGTCCTGAAAATGATTGGTTGGGCCCCAATGCTAACTTATATATTTTAAGGTCATTCTTACCATGCAACGCCATAGGCCTAATGTTAAAATGTGGCATTATTGGTAGGGCCCTGGCCCTACCAGGCCTATTGAAATCGACGCCCATGAGAGGGGCTCTTGCCCCCCCTCCCCTGCCCCAAACCTCGGGACGGGGGGGGGGGGGGGGTGGCGGCGCCCCTCAACTTTGGCGAAGCTCAAAGATAATAGTTCACCTTTAACATGGGGTTTTGAACTGAGATAGCAGATTTGTAGATCGAAAAATGGATTGTGTGAGAAAATTAGCCTCCTACGCTAAGTACTTTCGACACAGGACTAGTGGCCCCTTTTAGAAGACGTATGTTTCGTGCCCCGATCGGGGCACGAAACTTGTCTAACAAAAAAAAAACCGGCCTGCTGGATCCTCCCTTGCGTTGTGGGTCCTCACAACGCAAGGGAGGATCCAGCAGGCCATTTTTTTTGGAAGGGGGGGGGGGGGGGGGCAAACCGTTTTTAGCGGACCTTACCTACCCCCATTTGCGATTTTTTTTCTCCTGGATTTGGGCCACTTTATTTTGCAATTACACGATTTTTTTAGCTTTTCGACCTTTTGGGATATCGAAAAAGGAAAGATCGTCAGCTTGCAGTTTTTACTGTTCCGACACTGCCTTACACTGAGCAAAACTATGGCAATTGTCAGCTGTACCCAGGGGTGTCGCCGATAATTTTTGAGTTGGGGGGGGGGGGGGGGTCGGCTGAAATGACGAAAGAAAAACTATCCATTTTGTATTCGTGTATTTAAGCCTTTGCAACATTTTTAATGTGGACTTTCAGGTTATACTTGTATACTTGCTATTTTATTTTATTTGCTTTTTTATTATTTATTTTATTTATTATTTTATTTGCTATTTTATTTTATTAGGTATACTTGCTATTTAGCGCCGCGAAGCGGCGCGAATTTTGTACGGGTTTGCCTGATAAAACCCAGAAACATAGGCGGTAGGCCTTGTAGAGAATAGGCTAAACATGCTATTCATTCAATTCACCGTTACAACGAACCGAAGACGGTGGCGATGGCTTCGTTATGACAATGGTCAATGATGTGTCGCCGCGAAGCGGCGTGAAATTTTAATGTTAGGTCGTGGGAAACGACATTTTTATATTAGAACGAGACTCAGGTGATCCCTATTCCTGGTTGCACATTATGAAAAATATTGAAATTAAGGTAGTTTTTAATATACATATTCTTCGGATAGTAAATCACGATGAACTGTGGCAGTCAGCGCTCAATAGTACATATGATAATACTAACTGTATGCATATGTACTGAACTGTAACAAACAACTGGTAACAGTGCAATTAGTTTGAAAGCGGTACGACGTTTCAGCACATAATTAATGTCTTTTCGCTTCGCAGATTCCAGATGAGTCCCTGAACAGGTCGGAAGGGCGTTGCAAAGGTCAGAGGGGCCCCTGGACGATCTGAAGAGACATTGGGCCTTTCAACAGTAAGAATACAGTTGTACAGGGAATAAAACTAAAAATGTTCGCGCCGCTCCGCAGCTTTTTTTTAGCACTTTTTAGCACTTTTTTACCACAATATAACAACTTTTTAGGTCCGCACCATACGCAATGCGAGGCATTGAGAAAGCATATCCAGGGCATAAGACTCACAATTTTCGCGCCGCGTCTTGAGCTTAAAAAAATATTCCAAGTTGGTATAGCTGATTCCAAATTGGTGTCGCTGGTTCCAAAGTTGATATGGCAGTTCGCTAACTCCAGCTCCTAAAAGTTGGTATGGCCCATGCCATACCTGTCAAACTGCATTTTCCATCCTTGTAACGTGCCTTTTCATCCTTTTTGTTGTTGTTGTTGGGGGGGGGGGGGCTTTCAACGCTTGGGAAGGGGCCCTTTCAACGCTCGGGAAGGGGCGCTTTCAAGACGCCCCCCCCCCTGGACGAAATCCTGGCTACGTGCCTGGTAACAGTGCAAATGGTTTGAAAGCAGCAAGAGGCAGAACGACTTTTCCGCGCATAAATGGTCCCTGTGGATCTGGAGGAGCCTGGTGGGAGTTGGCTGGGGAGATGGTCCTGGCCTGGTTCCCACTATTAGCTCTTCGGTCCAGCAAGTTGGGCTCCGCTGGAACAGCTTCCGGGTGCCGATGTCCGCGTCCTTGCGTTCGCATCGCCTTTTTCGGAACTCGGCAGACTAGCTAGCTAAATATGTAGCCCGCTTGAAAGTTAATATTTTATGAAAGGATTGGGCACTGTGGCCATAAATTACCGACAAGGAGAGAGAGACTCTGACACACTTAATGGAATTCATTTTCCCATTTTCCAAATGTGTATAAGCAATTGCGAAACTTGTGTCATGTCGCGAAGCGGCGCGAAATTTTCCGGTTTTTGACTGTGGATAGCTCTATAGCTAAGTCGCCATTTACTTCTAGGAGTGCTAATTGTCCGATTCCAGGAGTGCCTGTCAGTGGCGTGTGCAGAAATTCACAAAGGACCAGGTCATTGCCTTCAGGCATATATGAGGGGCGCCATCAATATTGGAGACAATTTTGCAGGGGGGAGGGGGGCGCCTCTCCTTCCGCACCGTAAGGAAGGAGAGGCGCCCCCCACCCGTCACTAGCCAGAGGGGCGACGTCACTGACCAGGGGCGTCGTCACGGGCGGCGAAGGGCAGTCACTTGTCTGAGGGACGCCGTCACTCGCCGGAGGGGCGCCGTCACTGGTCGGAGGGGCGCCGTCACTGGCCGGGGGGCGCCGTCACTGATCGGAGGGGCGCAGTCACTGGTCGGAGGGACGCCGTCACTGGTCGGATGAGCGCCGTCACTGGCCGGAGTGGCGCCTTTACTGGCCGGAGGGGCGCCTTTACTGGCCGGAGGGGCGCCGTCACTCTCCGGAGGGGCGCCTTCACTGGCCGGAGGGGCGCCGTCACTAGCCGGAGGGGCGCCGTCACTAGCCGGAGGGGCGCCGTCACTGGCCGGATGGACGCCGTCACGGGCCGGAGGGGCGCCGTCACTGATCGGAGGGGGCCAACTTTGCATGCAGGGCGCTTCGGGTTCAAAGGACCAAGTCATGCCCTGAATGACCGTATACTCTGTACGCCACTGGTGCCCGTCATGTTGGCGGTGCTAATTGATAAAAAAAAAATGGTCCGGGGGGGGGGGGGGGGGGGCGCCTTCCGCGCCCGTCAAAAATGGTTAAGACATTCCGCGTACTGTCCGTATAGGTGGTTGCGCCCCTGCTAGTAACTAGTTATTAGCTAATAACTAACAACTACTAGCCAGTACGACACAAGTACACACTTGAAAGTCGCAACACTTCACCACAGTCCACCAGGTCCGGATCGGGGTTACACACTGGTGAAGCCGTCTCCGACAGTTCCGCGTCACCACACTCTGGCGAATGTACAGGGCTCAGGCGAATGTACACGGACCTCTCGGTCCGAGTTTGTCCGTGCGGCTCAGTTTCCTCACCAAACACTGAATCTACCAACTCGACGCCCGTTACCTAAGCGGATGCGTTACGCAGCTTCCGGGTGCCGATCTCCTCGTCTTTGCGTTCGCGTCGCTTTTTCCGGAACTCGGCAAACTAGTTAAACATGTAGCCTGCTTTCAACTTAAAAGTGAATATTTTATGGAGGGAATGGGCCCTGGGGCCAGCAATTACCGCTAAGGAGAGCCTCTGCCAGACACTTAATGCAATTCTTTTCCCCATTTTCCAAATTTGTATAAGCAATTGCGAAACTTGTATCATACCGCGAAGGGGCGCGAAATTGTCCAGTTTTTGGCACTAGTAGATAGTTGGATTTTGACTGCACTGCAAAGGCAATTTTTACGATAAGTTGTTAATTTTTTCCGCAAAAGGTGTGTGTGTGTGTGTGTGTGTGTGTGTGTGTGTGTGTGTGTGTGTGTGTGTGTGTGTGTGTGTGTGTGTGTGTGTGTGTGTGTGTGTGTGTGTGTGTGTGTGTGTGTGTGTGTGTGTGTGTGTGTGTGTGTGTGTGTGTGTGTGTGTGTGTGTGTGTGTGTGTGTGTGTGTGTGTGTGTGTGTGTGTGTGTGTGTGTGTGTGTGTGTGTGTGTGTGTGTGTGTGTGTGTGTGTGTGTGTGTGTGTGTGTGTGTGTGTGTGTGTGTGTGTGTGTGTGTGTGTGTGTGTGTGTGTGTGTGTGTGTGTGTGTGTGTGTGTGTGTGTGTGTGTGTGTGTGTGTGTGTGTGTGTGTGTGTGTGTGTGTGTGTGTGTGTGTGTGTGTGTGTGTGTGTGTGTGTGTGTGTGTGTGTGTGTGTGTGTGTGTGTGTGTGTGTGTGTGTGTGTGTGTGTGTGTGTGTGTGTGTGTGTGTGTGTGTGTGTGTGTGTGTGTGTGTGTGTGTGTGTGTGTGTGTGTGTGTGTGTGTGTGTGTGTGTGTGTGTGTGTGTGTGTGTGTGTGTGTGTGTGTGTGTGTGTGTGTGTGTGTGTGTGTGTGTGTGTGTGTGTGTGTGTGTGTGTGTGTGTGTGTGTGTGTGTGTGTGTGCGTGTGCGTGTGCGTGTGCGTGTGCGTGTGCGTGTGCGTGTGCGTGTGCGTGTGCGTGTGTGTGTGTGTGTGTGTGTGTGGGGGGGGGGGAGGTGAACCCCCCCCCCCCCCCCCTCCCCCGCCTTCTAAAGGGGGGGGGGGGGGTTTGCCCAGACCTCCCCCGACCCTCCTGTCGGCGACGCCCCTGGCTGACAAATATTGCAGCACACACTCTCCTGAGAGGAAAATTGTTAAATTGTTTTGTACTACCCCCCTTGAATAAAAACGCATCAGAGTTATCAAATTACCATTTTTAAACCCTTGAATAAAAACGCATCAGAGTTATCAAATTACCATTTTTAAACCCAAGAAAACATTGCACCAGGTGGGTCAGAATACAGCACATTACCGCTCATTATGACAGCGCCGACCACGGCTAGCAGGCTTTCCAGGCGCTCCGGGCGACGGCTAGCAGCCCCTGGGCAGGCTTGAGGGCATGGGTGGAGCTTTTCAGAGCAAGTTGGTCGGGGGAAATATCATGTTGGGTGGTTGTTTTGCATGGCTGAGGTGAAAAAAACAGGAAACCTTCAAAACTGACAAAAGTTGGTGGGGTAGAACACAAAGATGGTGGGGCCAAAATCAAAGTTGGTGGGGCAGTGACCCCACCATCTGAATAGGAAACTCCATCCGTGCTTGAGGGCCCCGTTCACAGACTCAATGGCCCTCTGGATAAGCTCGAGAGGGCCCTGAACAGACTCAATGGCTCTTTGGAAAGCCGATAGGCCCCTGAACAGACTAATAGCCCCTGGGCAGGTTCGAGAGGCCCCAGAACAGGATCAATGGACCATTGGGAAAGTTCGAGATGCCCCTGACCAGACTCTAATGGCCCCGGTGCTGGTTAAAGAGGCCCTTGAACAAACTCAATGGGCCCCTGGGCAAGCTCGAGAGGCCCCTGGGCAGGTTCGAGAGGCCCATGAACAGACTCAATGGGCCCCTGGGTAAGCTCGAGAGGCCTCTGGGCAGGCTCTAATGACCCCTGGGCATGTTATAGAGGCCCCTGAACAGATCCGATGGGCCTCTGGGAAAACTATAATGGGCCCCTGGGCAGGTTCAAGAGGTCCCAAAACAGACTATAATGGGCCCCTGACCAGGCTCCACAGGCCCCTGAACATACTCAATGGGCCCATGGACATGCTCGAGAGGCCACTGGGCAGGTTTGTTGGGCCGTGGGTGGGCTCCATTGACCCCTGGACAAGTGGACATGCTCTAGAGGTCCCTGGGCAGGTTTTGGGGGCCCCTGAGTGGGCTCAATGGGCCCCAGGGCATGCTCGAAAAGTCCCTGGGCATGTTTTTGCGCCTTTAAGTGGGCTCAATGGGACCCTGGACATGCCCTTGAGGCCCCCTGGGCCGGCTTCGAAAGCCCTTGAGTGTCTCTGAGGGCCCTTGACATGCACCAGAGTGACCCTTGCCTGGTTTGAGGGCTCCTCTGTGACTTTTTGAAAGCCATTTAGCTAATGCAAATGGTATTTGGGCCAATCTCGGCGGGGGCCCCTGTGACCCATACGTGGGGGAGGGGGAAATTGCCCCCTTGCCCCCCCCCCCCTGGCTTCGCCCTGGCTCCAACACCAACATCACCGGCGTCTCCACTGTCTACACGGCTCATTCTAGCCGCACCAGCTGCAGCGACGCACTCGACGCTCGCGGCCGCCTCCGTCGCACCATCGCCACCGGCAACGGGAGCCGAGGATCGCGCCAACACTTCATACGAGACCAACGCAAGCACGAGCAATGCAGCTCCAATACTCCAATACCCTTATACGACATCATCTTGGAATGTTACCACCGACACCCGTATCAAGAATATGCAAGGGCCGGGCCCTAGCCCTCGTCCTGACCGGGCCCCATATCACGCCTTTGCCAGCACCGGGCCCCTGCCTCGAACGGGCCTGACCAAGACCGGGCCCCTACCAGAAACAGCCGAGGATCGCGCCAACACTTCATACGAGACCAACGCAAGCACGAGCAATGCAGCTCCAATACTCCAATACTCTTATACGACATCATCTTGGAATGTTACCACCGACACCCGTATCAAGTATGCAAGGACCGGGCCCTAGCCCTCGTCCTGACCGGGCCCCATATCAAGGACCGAGCCCTCGTCCTCACCGGACCCCATATATCACGCCTTTGCCAGCACCGGGCCCCTGCCAGGTATCAGGCATGGACCAGAATACGGGTCTTTGTGATGCGTGTCCCTCATAAATTTAAGAGGGGGGTCAGCTGACCCTTTTGACCCCCCCCCCCCCCTTCCCTCCCTGCGTGCGCCACTGGCGAGCTGTAACTGGCGACTGACTACGTATTCCGCGTGAGCACGGCGCCGACGAAGGAGCCGGCTACCGCCAGTGACGTCATCCGGCGCTCATTCGAGTTCAAGGTCAAAGGGCTCCTAATGACTCCTTACCTGGTTATAGAGCCATGGGTTTCTGTTTCTGGACGGTTCGCACGTGAATAGAAATTAGGAACGCCGAAAGTATCTATTTACGTTGTTCATACTTTAAAACAAAATAAGCTAGAAGTTGTTAATCTGTGCAATCTTTTGACCCTTGGGTGAGTTTGTATGGAGAAATTGGGAAGCGGCGACTTAAGTGACGCATTTCCATTGTTCAAATAGTTGATCAGCCTTTCTTTGTTTTATGTGATTTTCCGTTTTGTCGCTGCTTTCATACTCTTTTTACTGAAACTTACTGCTTAAATAATTACATTGCATGCAGTTGTGCAGGTGGAATATTGTATCCTGATCTGTAACTTAAGGCATAACAACATACATAACTCATTGGTTGCAAATTGACCTGAGTAGATGGCACACCCTTAAACCCCAATAAACAAACAACAAGGCATCATTCATTACTATGGCTGTGTTCTTTTGCGTGAGGATCCTCAAGAACTGTATGGAGCCTCAGGCTATGAGCTGCTGCTGACGTCACAATGGTGTCTGTATGGCACTGTATTGTGTTATGTACATGTACTGCAAGTCATGTACAGTTAAATGCCCTGGAGCATGATGTCACACCTTCCCTCAAAGCTTTTCATCCCCCTGTCACTGACTGGTCAACAGGCTGTCCTCACAATCCTCATGTCGCAAAGAACACAGCCAATTGTTATTCAAATTGTAGGGTAAACAACCATGACAATGGACTCTTCAAAATACCAGACTTAATACTATTGAAAGTAGGTGATACTGATGCACTTAAGCACTGATACCCTGCCAATAACATTAATAATTGGTACCTTTTTATGAAGTAACATGTCAATGTCCATCATTACCTATTTACATGTAACATGCCCATCATATTGATTTGTCCATCCAGTATAATTGGTCATGTAACATGTCTATCTTATCTTATTTTAATTTTATTCTGCAGTAGCATTCCATTCATATTTTGTTACCATCTCACATATGATTCAACCATCTGTTCTGGTACTTACAGTTTCATGACAGGTTGTTCCATGTTACAAGTTTGCTTGCCATATTTCAGCAGCCATGCTCATGTTGATGAGTGTTATAAATAACATTGTCATACTTCAAATATTCAGTGTTCAAATATCCTGTAATGGACACACTTATTGAGATGCACAACATCAAATTCCCTACCACTTATTGATTTGTTGCTTAATATGCACATGATTGAAAACATAAGTAGTACCTAATATTTAATGATTGATATATTCAGGGTCCTAGGATTGCTTTCAAGCCAGGGTGGGGGAGTGGAAAATTCAGCCTAAAAATAAGCATTAATAGTGCAAAATTTAGCCTAAAAAAGACCATTTAATATACTCAGCTTTGACAAAACTCACCCATCAGAATCGGCTGTTACAAATAACAATACTTTTATAACCTGTTACTTTCTACAATACCTTGTCACCTGCTAATACTAATACTACCAGGTTAGTATCAGTCTTAGTGACATCAATGTTGGGGTTCTCGTTATAAAATACATCTTCATTCAGGGAGTGGAAAATTCACAGTAAAACTGGGGAAAGAAAAGAGTGGAAAAATATTATCCCTTGGGTGTCGTTTTCCACCCAAATTTCACATTCCTAGTACACTGGATATATCAGATAAAATATAATTTATAAAACAGAAGTATTGACCAAGCTGTGAAAAGTGTAGATCTTCTCTGCATAGCCTGCTAAAATCATGGTAAAGCAAGACCACCTTAGAATGACACAGAAAACATGAACCAGTATCAAGTTGACCACATAATTTCTGCAGGCTATACTTGTTTTACTTCAAGCTAACCATTCATATGGCATGAGTAAATTTGTTAATGCTGAATGGAAATCATCAGCTGACTTTACTAGAGACACCACAGACCTCCACAGGCTCTGTGCTGATTCCATAGGCTCTGTGCTGTGTTCTTGTACCATCATAGCCATTTCACCTCTAAATGTTTTCTGACATGTGAGGTGGAAAGCTATAAATGTTGTGGGTCTTTGACAAATATATTATATTGGCATCTGAATCAGAAATAAAAAGTTGGTATATATATATTATATATATTTATATATATATATATATATATATATATATATATATATATATATATATATATATATATATATATATATATATATATATATATATATATATATATATATATATATATATATATATATATATATATATATATATATATATATATATATATATATATATATATATATATATATATATATATATATATCTATCTCTATCTCTATCTCTATCTCTATCTCTATCTCTATCTCTATCTCTATCTCTATCTCTATCTCTATCTCTATCTCTATCTCTATCTCTATCTCTATCTCTAGCTCTAGCTCTAGCTCTAGCTCTAGCTCTAGCTCTAGCTCTAGCTCTAGCTCTAGCTCTAGCTCTAGCTCTAGCTCTAGCTCTAGCTCTAGCTCTAGCTCTAGCTCTAGCTCTAGCTCTAGCTCTAGCTCTAGCTCTAGCTCTAGCTCTAGCTCTAGCTCTAGCTCTAGCTCTAGCTCTAGCTCTAGCTCTAGCTCTAGCTCTAGCTCTAGCTCTAGCTCTAGCTCTAGCTCTAGCTCTAGCTCTAGCTCTAGCTCTAGCTCTAGCTCTAGCTCTAGCTCTAGCTCTAGCTCTAGCTCTAGCTCTAGCTCTAGCTCTAGCTCTAGCTCTAGCTCTAGCTCTAGCTCTAGCTCTAGCTCTAGCTCTAGCTCTAGCTCTAGCTCTAGCTCTAGCTCTAGCTCTAGCTCTAGCTCTAGCTCTAGCTCTAGCTCTAGCTCTATCTCTATCTCTATCTCTATCTCTATCTCTATCTCTATCTCTATCTCTATCTCTATCTCTATCTCTATCTCTATCTCTATCTCTGTCTGTCTGTCTGTCTGTCTGTCTGTCTGTCTGTCTGTCTGTCTGTCTATCTATCTATATCTCTATCTATCTAGCTATCTAGCTATCTAGCTATCTAGCTATCTAGCTATCTAGCTATTTAGCTATCTAGCTATCTAGCTATCTAGCTATCTAGCTATCTAGCTATCTAGCTATCTATCTAGCTATCTAGCTGTCTATCTATCTATCTATCTATCTATCTATATATCTATCTATCTATCTATCTATCTATCTATCTATCCCTCGTCCTCACCGAACCCCATATATCACGCCTTTGCCAGCACCGGGCCCCTGCCTCGATCAGGCCTGACCAAGACCGGGCCCCGCCAGGTATCAGGCATAGACCAGAATACGGGTCTTTGTCTATCTATCTATCTATATCTATATCTATATCTATATATCTATCTATCTATCTATCTATCTATCGATCTATCTATCTATCTATCTATCTATCTATCTATCTATCTATCTATCTATCTATCTATCTATCTATCTATCTATCTATCTATCTATCTATCTATCTATCTATCTATCTATCTATCTATCTATCTATCTATCTATCTATCTATCTATCTATCTATCTATCTATCTATCTATCTATCTATCTATCTATCTATCTATCTATCTATCTATCTATCTATCTATCTATCTATCTATCTATCTATCTATCTATCTATCTATCTATCTATCTATCTATCTATCTATCTATCTATCTATCTATCTATCTATCTATCTATCTATCTATCTATCTATCTATCTATCTATCTATCTATCTATCTATCTATCTATCTATCTATCTATCTATCTATCTATCTATCTATCTATCTATCTATCTATCTATCTATCTATCTATCTATCTATCTATCTATCTATCTATCTATCTATCAATCTATCTATCTATCTATCTATCTATCTATCTATCTATCTATCTATCTATCTATCTATCTATCTATCTATCTATCTATCTATCTATCTATCTATCTATCTATCTATCTATCTATCTATCTATCTATCTATCTATCTATCTATCTATCTATCTATCTTGGGGACAAAATATAACAAACTATTTGATTCATGCTCTCTGATTCACTTATGGAAAGCTACTTGCAAAAAGTAAGTTATCTTGTTAATTTCAGTGATTAGTTTTTTAACTAAGCTCTTGTGAAAGGATACGAATTTGTATCAATAACCATTGCAATAGAGGGAAGTCAGCAGAGCAGAGACCAAATCAGAATTATTAATATGATCCCTGTGATGTGCAATGCAACGGGTTGTTGTTTTGCTTACGCAATACAATCACCGTCTGTGAATAGTTAATATATACTATCATCTTTTGAATAACTGTATAGTGTATAGTTGCTGGATGTATTTTTTTAAGTACCTACTGCACACTACATTTGTCAGCCCCAAGTGACAGCGGCTGTATCCGACGACCCATACCCACTGGCCATGCGTTACGTCTGCGGTAATCCAATGGGATAGCGACGGCATCCGACGACCCATACCCACTGGCCATGCGTTACGTCTGCGTGTGGCACGTGACACCAAGTCAGGCGGGCGGACAGGTGTCCCGGCTGGGCCGTGTCGCCGCTGCTGGCCCTGTTTTTGTCGGCCCGTGTTTAGGCTCCGTGTGGGTCGACCGCCGGCCGAGTCCGGACTGCGAGCCGGGCCGCGCCGCGCCTGTCCGCTGGCACGGGAACAGAGCCGTTCCGCGGAGCCAGGGGGCCGGTTGGACCGACTGACCGGCCACTGTGGACTCGCGGCAGTCGCTGGAGTGGGGCCAGTCGTATACGACACGGCCGCTCGTCCAGACCGCATTCTGACGCGTCCCCGCTGTTTCAGATACGTACCACCCACAACTGCCTCCGCCGGGGTGGAGAGAGATCGACGAGGCTGGGGCTGGGTCACGGTGATGGCGTGTGCGCCGTTGACAATGCAGTCGTGATCGGATTCGGACAGTGGGTTGTGATCGGGCAGTGGGTTGTGTTCGGTCACTCGGCGGTGCTGTGAACTGCGTCCAGTGACTATATCGCAGCCATGGTCAGCCACGACAAAAAGCTATACAATAACCTGGTGCAGATGGCGATGCTGGCCAGCCTGCTGCGCTTCCAGCCGGACCTGGGTGGTGTGCAGGAGCCGGTGTCGCTGGACGCCGACCTCATCCTCGGCCAGAGCTGGGCGCACACCTCGGTACGTACCGTGCACGCCCAGCTGGAGCACGCCGCCCACCACAAGAACATCGACAACGTGATCGAGCGATACCAGGAGGAGCTGTTCGAGGAGCTGCACTCTCTGGGTCGGTACCAGCGGCCGTTCCAGCCCAGCCACATCCAGGCGTACCAGCTGCTGGACGGCGAGGCCGAACCGCCGGCCGCCCCCTCCGTCAACAGCTCTGTGCCGCAGCCGGGGAACGCCACCGGGCCTCCCCGGGACCCCGGCAACGACGACCGGCCGCCGCTCGGGCTGTACGGCCCGCAGGCGGACCCCGAGCTCGACCTGGACCTGGACCTGGAGCTGGACCTGGAGCTGGGCCTGGAGCGCGACCTGAGCCGGCGGCTGGAGCTGGAGCTTGAGGCGGGCCTGCCGCTGCCGCCGCCGCAGGCCGAGTTCGACGTCTGGGAGATGGTGGACGCTGACCTGGCCGAGGCGTCGTTCGCCGACCACGGCCGCGCCAGCTTCAGCACCGACGCCTCCGACGACTTTATGCAGTCAGACGTAGACATGTCGGACCAGGTAGGTGACCGGTTTCTGACTGCTGTTCACTGACGAGGAAACCACGCCGCTGATCCTGGTCAGACGAGGTGACCAGCACGTTAGCCACTCATCAGACGAGGGCAACCACGCCATCATCCTAGGGTCAGATGAGGCGCCCTGTCCTGGCTCAACACCATGTTCTGGTCACTTCCTCTTGGCCACTCATCAGACGAGGGTAACCACGCCGTCATCAGACGAGGGTAACCACGCCGTCATCCTATTGTCAGATGAGGCGCCCTGTCCTGGCTCAACACCATGTTCTGGTCACTTCCTCTTGGCCACTCATCAGACGAGGGTAACCACGCCGTCATCAGACGAGGGTAACCACGCCGTCATCCTATTGTCAGATGAGGCGCCCTGTCCTGGCTCAACACCATGTTCTGGTCACTTCCTCTTGGCCACTCATCAGACGAGGGTAACCACGCCGTCATCAGACGAGGGTAACCACGCCGTCATCAGACGAGGGTAACCACGCCGTCATCCTATTGTCAGATGAGGCGCCCTGTCCTGGCTCAACACCATGTTCTGGTCACTTCCTCTTGGCCACTCATCAGACTAGGGTAACCACGCCGTCATCAGACGAGGGTAACCACGCCGTCATCAGACGAGGGTAACCACACCGTCATCAGACGAGGGTAACCACGCCGTCATCAGACGAGGGTAACCACGCCGTCATCCTATTGTCAGATGAGGCGCCCTGTCCTGGCTCAACACCATGTTCTGGTCACTTCCTCTTGGCCACTCATCAGACTAGGGTAACCACGCCGTCATCAGACGAGGGTAACCACGCCGTCATCAGACGAGGGTAACCACGCCGTCATCAGACGAGGGTAACCACGCCGTCATCCTATTGTCAGATGAGGCGCCCTGTCCTGGCTCAACACCATGTTCTGGTCACTTCCTCTTGGCCACTCATCAGACTAGGGTAACCACGCCGTCATCAGACGAGGGTAACCACGCCGTCATCAGACGAGGGTAACCACGCCGTCATCCTATTGTCAGATGAGGCGCCCTGTCCTGGCTCAACACCATGTTCTGGTCACTTCCTCTTCCTCCCCGAATCGTATGTGTTCGCAGCTGTTGTCACCATCTGTCATTTTGTTTTGCTTTTCGACCGGTGTCGTTAGGTCCCCCGCTGAGAGTGGTGGTCGATGGTTTGTGTACAGCTGCGTTTTTATCGTTTTTATTGTGAGCTCCAATCTCCATGCGTCATAGATGCTGATGCCAGTACCCATGGCAGTTGGCCCTGGCTTCTCTGAGGATTACATAAGGAGATCAAGCGGGTATGTGTGCCACAACACCACTGCAGCTGCGGTCTGCGCCGCCCCAAAACCACAAAACACCACTACAGGAGATCAAAGCGTGAATGCGCTATAGTTCAGCCACAAAGGAGCAGGATAGCCATCTGTATGTACCTACCATTAGCCAATATGTAGTATAGACTCAAGGACGGTCATGATTCCACGTCCCGAGTTTTGTTTTATTGATAACGCCTCCGTGGCAACGCTCATCAGCTTATGCGAGTTATTAGTAGATCTACTTGTCTCTGTTGATGGGTTGCGGCCTATTTTCCGAGCGACATTTTACAGCCCCATCTTAAAGGGAAAATAGGTAATCTTGAAAGTTGTCTTGAAATTTGGCTTTACGGGTATTTCGAGCTGAAAAAACGAATATGGCATTTGTTTCGACGATAGATGGATACCCGTTGAAAAATGGGCATATTTATATTTTTACCTTCATGGCCATACCAAACTTCATGACAATTATGACGTCATGCATATGGTAGCTTGGATATGGAAACTATTGCACACAATAACGACGTACTTTAGGCATATATACGCAGGCTGTTTGTAACGTAAACAACCGTTATGAGGACCCGAAAGAAGTTTCGTGCCCCGATCGGGGCACGAAACAGCGTCTTCTAAAAGCGGCTCACTGTGTCGAAATGACTTAGCGTAGTGAGGTAATTCTTTCACCACAACCCGTTTTTCGGTCTGCTCTACAAATCTGCTATCTTAGTTCAAAACCCCATGTTAAAGGTGAACCCTTTATTGGTTATTTCAGGAGTTAAAGGTGTTTATTCCCTTTAAATTGCTTCCGTCCTTGTTTGGCGGGAGAAGCGCTTGGTCTTTCCGTCCGATTGCGTCGCATGGTTTGATCGATACGGGCGCTTCTGCCCATTTGGAGCGGCGGAGCACAGCTGGAGCTGCTCCCGCACACGTGGTGTAACGCTAATGGAGCGCAGTCGTATTGACTAATCGACAGAACACACCTGAATTTTGGCGATACACATGGACGTCGCCACCACTACGGACAGTACGGACAGTGTCCGTACAAGTTGGCGAACCTCCAAAAACTTGCACGGACTGTTCGTACAAGTTTGCGGAACCATTTGAAGGTGCAGAATTGGAGATATCGATACCTGAAATGTTTATATTATAATTATCTTCAAATGGACTATTTGTGACGAATCGTAACGAATTACCTCTATTCATGGAACTTATTGCTCAACAGAAAAAAACGAACATATTATTGTCCCCTGCCCAACTTGAACGCACAAATGCCCAGTTGGAATGAAATGTTAACGTTTTTCGTCTGGAGTTCGGAATAGGAGTATTTGCGAAAATGATAAAGAGGCATTGCCATTTTGCCTTGGCATTGTTAAAACGTTTAGCCGTTTAGCGAGCGGTGCTTGATTTGCAAGCGGGTACTGAAAGTTTGGAGACTATATTGGCGGTAGTTTACGAGATATTGCGAAATACGCGAGGGAGCAAAACAAAATACTCTCGTGTTAGTCACTAGTCCAGTAACATAAATGGTCAGGCCATAATTTTACTGAACTGTATTTAGCTTCCTCCTTGCGCTGACAACGCTGATGCACGCGCTTTCTATTTTACATGGATCCAAGCACAGTGCATTAGGCTTAACCCGCGCCGTGCTGGAGAGGGGGGCGTTTTGTTGTGCCTCCTGAAATTTTAGGAAATGCAAGGAACAGACGTGAGAGCTAGAGACGTGCTAGCTAGAGACGTGTGACTGATACCACAGTGTTTATCTCGTCGAGATGCGTCCCCCATATGCAACATGACCAACCTGGATCTCTGAATGACCTTGACTTGAGGCCATATTTTGAATTTTACCTGATCCGGTCACCATAAGTATGGTTCAGATCGTCTTGACGAGGCAAACACGATGGCGTTAAAACTATTGTCATAGTCATATTATATAATCATATAGTCATATATTGTCATATTAGGTATAAGGTTATGCATGAACAACTTTTGGGAAGAAAATGCCAACATGATCTTTGGTTACCTCTGGAGCCTAAACTATTGACCTTATATGTAATTTTAGGATACCTAGGCGATAGCATTTTTCAAGAGCTTTCTAATGCGTTTCTCTGTTTGTTCCAAGCTATCATAGTTCCCAAGATATTTGGGGTGTTTCTGGAGCGAAGTCCTAAACTTGGAAAATTTGACCTTTGATGACCTGGTGACCTCAATATTGACCTGAGCGAAAATGTCACAAGCGTAGGAACAATGGTGACGGGAGGTCATGGCCGCCCCACTTTTCGGCTATTTTTGGGCTAAAAATCTTTGGCTAAATTAGCCAGATACACCCCAACAAGCGTTTTTTCTTCTTGAAAGCAATCCGTGTCTATGTTATTTCGATAACATAGACACGGATTTTCAGGATCAGGATTGCAAAAGTGGCGCAAAATTTGAAAATGGGCATGTTGATATTGTGTGCTTCGGGGGGAGCAATTTGGCACTGTGGTAAGACATATACTTTCTGTGCCGGGGACCGGGGTTTAAATCCCTCGGCGGGCCTCTGAAAAAAATCGTCCCGGCCCCCATATCCCTCGGAACAGGGCGAGAGTTCCAGTTAGCGCTTTGGTCGCAGGAGACTATGGTGCTTGGTCCACTACATTGTGTGCTTCAAAAGAAGAATAGAAGTGAGCTGTAAAACGCTAGGAACTTGGTTAAAATAATGATTACCGAGCGGGCGAAAAGCGCCCGTGAGGTTTCTCGTCAACTTACTAGACAAATTTAAATTTGACCTGAGTGCTGTTCAAGTCGTTGCGGCCCCCGCGGCTCCCGCGGCCAAAAGGGCGGAGCTAAATTGTCCGCCAATCACAGAGACCTGGGTCCGGAGGTGACGTCATACTTTCTGCGGCTCTCGCGGTTGATCAATGGTGGCAACCGCAAAATAATTTCGACGTAAATGGCGCGCGTCCGACAACAGTTGCGCACTGTTTTGTTGATATCGCAGCTCACTGGTGGTTGTTTGACCAAGAATGACAACTCGCAGTGACTCGTAGATATTCATGTAGTTCAGTGGCTTTGGAAAACATTGAGGGTTCCATGAAATTGACTATTCTTTGCGACCGTTACACGCGTCATCTATCGGACGCCATCAGCGGCCACACAAGTGTTCAAGTTGTTCAAATTAAGCCCCGCCTTTTTGGCCGCGGGAGCCGCGGCGGCCGCAGACCCCTTGAACAGGACACCGGCCCGACACGGTCGTACAGACGTTTTTCGGAAGCTAATAACTTTGCAACCATTGCTCCGATTGAGATCGGGTTTTCACCATTGGATAGGACCATCAAATCAATTTTGATTTTGGTATGTTGTGTTCTGATAGGGGTGGTACCACAGCGCGTGGCACACGCAAACGTCGAAATGAACATACATCATTCTTGATCAAAAATGGCATTATTAATCTAAGCATTCGTTTTGTATACGCTGAAGCATGCAGTGCTCAGGACGTACTCCCTTTAGGCGGATTCGAGAAAGGAGATCATGAACTAATCAAACTTAATTTTTATGTTGGCATGCATGGAGGCTTGGCAATTTGTATGGAGGACTAAACGGGCTATGTGCTGCTACCACGTGTGCTCCTGTACCGTTTCATATTTCAAACCTGTTTTAGCTTTACCAGAGCCCACCCGCTTGGTCATCGCCCAAAAAGGCGTTTTACTGGTTTATAAGATTAGTAAGTACAAATGTAATGATTATCTCATAATTGCTTACGTAACTATGATAATACTGTCAGTGGCGAAGGGTTTGCTCGCCGGTCCAGTAACGGTGCTTGTATCACATGCTTGCATATGAAGCTTCTCGACAGAGCGCTACGTTTTTGACACAACGCTGAATGACAGGACACAACATCTAATATATTCAGCAGGAGCGTCCTTAAAACCAGAGTATGCAGTAAGTGATTTCTCGACATGGCCTTCAAAACTGCTATCTCAGCGCTAAAAATCCCATTATGAAAGTGACTGGTTTCCTTTAAACACCGTACTGACACCTCTGCAAAAGATCACGTCCTAGCCCTCCCCCCCCCCTCCCCCTCCCGCTCGAAAGGTTCGATGTCATGGTGTGTCCGTACAAGTTTTGAAACCATGCGATGCCACTGGCGATACATGATGGCGAACCTCCAGTCGTCGCTATGGAACTGTTTGGCGTCGAACCGCTGAGACTAGTTTTTCAGAGTAACTTATTGCAAACGGATCAATGTAAACCATATTCTCAGTGGTCATTTCAGCTTCAGCCGCCAATATGTTCTATTTTGGGGTTGTTTTTAAGGAAAACATGGAAGCTGAGGACACTTTCCAGTGACTCGGATGTTAGCTTTGATTCGATCCCTGACAGCCTGTCGGTGTGTCGTTGGTTGTTTGGTTACATGGGCCGGCTAGTCCGCCCTCCCCCCCCCCCCCCCCCCCCACTCCGGCGACCAGACTGACCTCTCTGTCAGTGTCCTCTCCTGTCAAGTGTCAGTAACGTCGACGCCTGCGGCCCGACTGACTGGCAGTCTCGCGCTGGATAGAGAACATTAACTTGTGTTGATTGGCTATCCGATATCTCTTTGAAATTAGTCCAACTGTGACCATTGGCTGATCCAGCCGTCATTTTTTTTGGAGGGGGGGGGGGGCAAAAAATCGGTGGGAGGCACTGGCTGATCCAGACCCTCTCCGTGGGGGGGGGATCTTTTTGTGGCAAAAAGATACCCCATTTCTTTCTCCGGATTTGGCCGGTCACATTATTTTGGCATTTGAGTTGAAGAAATTCACTTTTCGAATTCACAAAAAAAAATATTGTGGATTTTTTTCCGATTTTTATTTTATTTTTGGGGTTCAAACCCCCAAAATTTAGGGAATACGAGATAACCATTTTTAAGAGAATGTCATTTCCTTTCTTTTGACGTTTTTTATTTGCAATTTGCTTCAAAACTCTATTTTCTACGATTTTTCAAACGTATATCGTTTTCCACCAAAAGTGGCATGACATGGCGTTATTAAAACGTCATTATCTCCCAAAAAACTACATCAATTTCATTGAAAGTTTATGAGAAAACTTAAGACTTGATGCAGAATAAGGTACTGGACGTTTCACGTTGATATCTATCATAGTTTTCAGGGTATTGCAAAAATCCGGGAGGGGGCAGATACTTCTGTTAAGTTTTGAACTAGAAGTACCAAAAGTGTACAATTACAGGCGTGCAGATTTTGCTGCCCTGCGCCAAGCTCTGCGTTCAGTACCTTGGACTGTTCTTGAATGCATGGATGTTGACGCCGCCGTTGAGTTGTTCTATGATTTTGTATTCGCCGCTGTAAGTGATCACATACCCATGACAGAGTTACGTCAGAAATTCCCACCGTGGTTTAGTCGCACTGTTCGTGATCTCCTGCGTGAGAAAGAACAGGCACACAAGCGCAAGAAGGCAGATCCCTCCGCTGCGAACACAGAGGAGCACGCGAGGGCTAGATCCGAATTTAAACGTGCTGCTAGCGCTAGTTATCGCGACTACCTGATGGGTCTTTTGGAAGACTTCAAGGAGAACCCAAAGCGATACTGGACCTTTATTAAGTCTTTGAAGTCCAGTGGTCATGTGTCTCCCGTTTTGGAGTGCGATGGCGTAGTAGTGAAAGACACAGTGGCCAGGGCGAATCACTTTAACACATGTTTTTCGAAAAAATTCAGCGCTCCGTACACCGACGCACTGCCGGACGCTCCTGTTCTTAACGCCCCGGGTCTGTCTACTTTTAATGTCCCACCTGGCCGTGTGGCACAGCTCCTGCGTGAGCTAAGCCCACACAAGGCCTGCGGCCCCGATGGCCTCAGTGCTAGGATTTTAAGTGAATGTGCGGAAGAACTTGCGATCCCTCTCGACATCATCTGTCGATTGTCAGTGCGCTCCGGGGTGTTCCCGTCAACTTGGAAGCGGGCCAGCATCATTCCTGTTTTCAAAAAAGGCTCTAAAAAGCTTCCAGACAACTACAGACCAGTCTCATTATTAGCGCTTTGCTCTAAAATTCTGGAGAAGGTAGTGTGCGAGGGCCTGCTTCAAGCATGCCTTCCAGCACTGCCTTCTTCTCAGCATGGTTTTCTTCCAAAACGTTCATGCGTTAGCAACTTGGCTTGCTTTTTAGAACACTGCTGGACCTCACTGACAAAGGGATCGCAAACAGACGCCATCTATACCGATTATTCTTCCGCTTTTACGAGTGTGAGCCATAGGCTACTTTTACACAAGCTCAAGTGCTCTTTTAACATCTCAGGACTTGCACTCAGCTGGATTGAGTCTTACTTAAGCCAACGATCCCAGCGGGTCATTCTCGATGGGAAGCATTCTGACTGGGCAGCGGTACTATCCGGAGTCCCTGAAGGCAGCATTTTAGGCCCAATTCTGTTCACTTGCTATGTCGCTGACCTTCCCAATCACATCGAAACATCGTGTCTGTCATATGCAGACGATGTCAAAATTTTCAATCGAATTAGTTCCCCAGAGGACGCTCATTCCCTCCAGGCCGACTTAGACCGCCTCAGCTTGTGGTCCAAAACTTGGCGTTTGAAACTCAACCCAGCTAAGTGCAAGACGATCACTTTTACCCTGCGCTCATCGCCTTTTCTAGTTCCTTACGTGCTGGATGGTCACCAGCTTGAGCGATGTGTGCGCATGCGTGACCTTGGCATAATTTTAGATGCTAAGCTCACATTTGCAGACCACGTAGACGCCACCGTCTCCAAGGCTAACCGAATGCTAGGACTGCTCATGAGGAGCATGCAGATGTCCGTTCGCGCACACAGAACGCGATTTGACCATACCGCAGCCCTTGCCGCTTACAAGGCACACGTGAGGTCGATAATGGAATACGGCAGCGTAATTTGGTCCGGCGCTGCAGTCACTCATCTACGTAGACTCGAACGCCTACAACACCGATTCCTGATGTGGCTGGGATCAAAGACGCAACCAACGTGCCCACCACTCGACTACAAGTCACTGCTTATACGATTCGGTTGCGCATCTGTCAGGTCGCGTTTTACTCAGATAGATCTTATGTTTATGTGTTCAGTGTTTGGTGGCCGCCTGGACTGCGCCGAACTTGTGGGAATGTTCCCATTATCGGCACCAGGCCGACGCACGCGGCGCCCTGAGCTCTTCCACGTACCTCGTAGAAGTGGGAGAGTGGACTGCGTGAGGAGGGGCTTCCTGGTTCGCCTACCACAACTGTTTAACTCCCTCACAGGCAGCAGCCCTCAGACTGATTTATTTCTTCCGTCGCGCTCTCTTCGTTCAGATATCCTGAAGTTCGCTGATGATCAGGGGACTTACTCAGGCTAGAGGTTGCTACTGCGAGCCACATCTCCGTATGTGATTAGTCATGGCTTTAATTTATATATCCTTTTTACTTTTAGGTCTTTTGCCTCCACCAGCGCTTTATTAAATTTAATTTTTACTTTTACCAGCGCTTTTAATGGCTACTTTATGCTGTTGTTTTTACGGTACAGTGTGGTATTGTGTTTTTGCTTTTTGTACTGTGCGGGCCTGTGTTTCGTGTGGACTCGCGTTATCTGTGAATGGTTTAATGTATCCTATTCTGACTGCAACCGTAACTGGGCTTTGTGCCTGTGGTTGTTTTGCTGCAATACAAATACAAATACAAATACCTATCTCAACCTAGGTACCTACCTATAGTTTGTTTGATTTTGATTGCACAATTGGCATTGGGACCTTCGTGAGAATCACACGTGAATTTTGTACACACCGCTGCCACGCGTCCCGAAAAGTTATTTCCACAAAAGCAACGCGTCATTTTTGACAACCATTTGCGCCGAAATAGAGTGTAGATTGGATTCCAAATTGATACCATATGAAGTGTTCTTCCTACATGTAAAACAAAAAAACTTTGTTCGAGCTTCAGTTCCGACTGGCGGCTATTTTCTCGTCCAGTTGAGCTTTTTTAAGCCCGAATTTGATGATAAGAGCCGTGTTTTCCCAAATTTTCCAGTTTTTCACAGTGGATAGCTGGATTTTGACTGCTGCAAACTCAATTTTTACGATAAATTGCTAACGTTTTTTTTTGTTGGGGGGGAAGGAATGTTGCCTCCCCCTCCCCCTTCCAGGCTTGGGGGGGGGGGGCATGGCCTGGTTGCCCCGGATCCGCCAGTGCAACTGTCCTCTTGTTATGTTTCAACTATGTGGGATCATTGTTGAATGTCTCTCTTTCCTTAGGTATGCCGCGTGAATGGCAAAACAGTGAGCGTAACTAGAGTTGTTCATCTGCGTACCAATAAGCGCAGGCACCAACCAGTACCTATACTGTGGGCTCCTGAAAAGAATGCTCCGGTGAACGCAGAGAGCGAGTAACCAGCCAGAGTAAAGCCTGACGGTAGGCGAGGGGCGGGGCGTAGTCCTGGCTGCCTCTGGAGCCGTTGTCCGATAATTTAAGTATGGAAGCATCTCCTATTACTTGCCACTGCGAAGTGTCTGGTATACATATTTTGCTGAAACATCTAAGGGAATGCGTAAGGTCTGACTTAACTCATGTGAAAACATGATCTGCACTGGGTGATTTCTAAATAATTTATCGGAAAATGTGAGTCTTCAGTTGGTTTGACGCTAACGTTTGGATCCATGGTTCGGCACCTGGTCAATATGCTCTACTTTGATGGGACTCGGAATCGATCCCCACTGACCCGCGCTTCATTGTGCTGTCCATAACAGCCTCTGAGAAGTCAGAACCTCGTCTTTGTTCGCGATTGGCATGATGTCCAACTGCGGAGGTTAGGTAAACCACGTATGGGCTGGCTTTATTCCAGCTGCCAACTTTCATCGGCGCGCTGTTTTGCTGCTCGTCTTTATGTTCTGGCTTTCGTTGTCTAGCCGGGGGGCACGAGGTCCGGGTTGGCTGGGATTTTTCGTTTCTACGGTCGTTATACTGATGGCGTCGTTTTGACGCCGAGGTTGCGTCGTCAGCGTGTGACGCGGCTATGCTCGCAGGGTGGGGTGGGGTACAGGGGCTGGCTAAGTCGGGTGTGTGGCCTGCAGCGGGCGGCAGTGAAGTGTCGGTACCGGTTACCGAAGGTTCCGTACCGGGTGACCACTCCACCGTACTCACCGCCCACTGCACCGGCCGCCCCCTGGCGTCCCACGCGGGACCTTGAACCTGCCCGGCCCCGCGCCGGCCGCTCACTAGATATAGCGCCCGTCCAGGTGACGTCAGGTGGCATCCTCCGGCCGTTCCTTGTCCACGGGGCGGCGGCAACAGAGCCCTCCCAGCTGTGCAGTTGGCTCGGCTGCCAGCGTGAGCGGGAGCGCGGCACACCGGCCGACCTTCCTGGACCTCCCCGGCTCCCCGTAGAGAGGACCCAGACTCAGAGCTGGACTGGCGCTGCAGGTCTGGTGGTCTGCAGGTCTGCAGGTCTGCAGGTCTGGTCGTCCGCAGGTCCGCAGGTCTGCAGGTCTGGTCGTCCGCAGGTCCGCAGGTCCGCAGGTCCGCAGGTCTGCAGGTCTGCAGGTCTGCAGGTCTGGTCGTCCGCAGGTCCGCAGGTCCGCAGGTCCGCAGGTCCGCAGGTCCGCAGGTCCGCAGGTCCGCAGGTCCGCAGGTCTGCAGGTCTGCAGGTCTGCAGGTCTGGTGGTCTGGTCGTCCGCAGGTCTGGTGGTCCGCAGGTCTGGTGGTCTGCAGGTATGGTGGTCTGCAGGTCTGCAGGTCTGCAGGTCTGGTCGTCCGCAGGTCCGCAGGTCTGGTGGTCCGCAGGTCTGGTGGTCCGCAGGTCTGGTGGTCCGCAGGTCTGGTGGTCCGCAGGTCTGGTGGTCTGCAGGTCTGGTGGTCCGCAGGTCTGGTGGTCCGCAGGTCTGCAGGTCTGCAGGTCTGGTGGTCTGCAGGTCTGCAGGTCTGCAGGTCTGCAGGTCTGCAGGTCTGCAGGTCTGCAGGTCTGCAGGTCTGCAGGTCTGGTGGTCCGCAGGTCTGCAGGTCTGGTGGTCTGCAGGTCTGGTGGTCTGCAGGTCTGGTGATCTGGTGGTCTGCAGGTCTGCAGGTCTGCAGGTCTGCAGGTCTGCAGGTCTGCAGGTCTGCAGGTCTGGTGGTCCGCAGGTCTGCAGGTCTGGTGGTCTGCAGGTCTGGTGGTCTGCAGGTCTGGTGGTCTGCAGGTCTGGTGGTCTGCAGGTCTGGTGGTCTGCAGGTCTGGTGGTCTGCAGGTCTGCAGGTCTGGTGGTCCTTAGGTCTGGTGGTCTGCAGGTCCGCAGGTCTGCAGGTCTGCAGGTCCGCAGGTCTGCAGGTCCGCAGGTCTGCAGGTCTGCAGGTCTGCAGGTCTGCAGGTCTGGTGGTCTGCAGGTCTGGTGGTCTGCAGGTCCGCAGGTCTGCAGGTCTGCAGGTCCGCAGGTCTGCAGGTCCGCAGGTCTGCAGGTCTGCAGGTCTGCAGGTCTGCAGGTCTGGTGGTCTGCAGGTCTGGTGGTCTGGTGGTCCGCAGGTCTGGAGGTCTGCAGGTCTGGTCGTCCGCAGGTCCGCAGGGACTGGCATTGCCCTGCCACAGGTCCATCCTGACTCGTGACGGCCGTGCGCCATCTGTCGGCTTTTCCGATCTGTTTCACCGCGGTGTCTTCACCAATTTACTGATGTGGTGCCATCCAGCCCACGAGGGAGCTGTTCTCAGGGCATATTGTTGGTGCTGTCAATCGTGTCGGTCTATTTGTCGTTCTCTGGCGATTACACAATACCTCTCTCTCTCCGATGAGTGTGTTTTGTTTACACTGGCCCCAACACATCACAGGCTTCTGCCTGCTGTGTCCGAGATCGATCTGACGCGGAATGATACAATGATACGGGCTGTTCGCCGGCGGTGGGCGCCGGTCTAACGACGGCCAGTTTCCGGGAATCGCGAACTGCGCTTGCTGTGAGTCGCCGAACTGGCACCGTGCCAGTTGAGTCACCGCCGGCCGTGTAATGCGTGTTCACACATGAGCTGGCCGTGACAGTAGGTCGGGCTGACTGCGGTTTGCAGTACCTGGCCCTGGTAGTACCTACAGCGCATTTTATCAGCCAGTGTCAGAAACGACGCCACGCCGGCAATTCATTGAGCCCTTGTGCTGCTGAACTTAGTTGGCCTTGTTGTATTATTTGTTTTGATTGCTAGCTGTGCCCAGTGGCGTACGTAGAAATTCTCAAAGGACCAGGTCGTTGCCTCGAGGGGCGCCACCCGATCGACAGGGGCGCTACCAATATTTGCGACATTTTGCAGAGGGGGGGGGGGGGGGGGGGGGTTCAAACCCCCAAAATCCCTCTTCTTCCGCACCGTGCGGAATGAGGTGGGACGCCGGCACTCGCCGGAGGGGCGCCGGCAATCGCCGGAGGGGTGCCGTCACTGGTCGGAGGGGTGCCGTCACTGGTCGGAGGGGCGCCGTCACCCGCCGGAGGGATGCCGTCACTCGTCGGAGGGGCGCCGTCACTCGCCCCATGTTACCCCATTTACCAATTTTGGTCATAATCGATGATATGGCGGTGTCATTTTGCACTTTGTTTTTGTCGATTTGTGAGCTACAAAAAGAAGAAGTTTTGAATTTTTACTGAACCTAATTACCCTACTTATGGAAATGTTTCACCTTTCTGAAAATTGTCAAATATACGCTGGTTGTAGTCGAAAATATGAAGTCAGCGCTGCTGAAATCGATGGTGATATTTTTTACTCGAAAAGTCACTTAACTTTATACAAATTAAGTTTGTATATTTGGGGTGATGACGTCATTATTGAGCTATATACCGCCGATGATTGGCTGACAGTGGGATTGTCTGAAAAAGTGGCTGTCAGCCAATCAGCGGCTGCACCAGCCTGGGTGCATTTTGCAAATGGTAAATTAAATTGCTTAAAAACGGTTAAGTTTTGGGGAAAATGACCTTAGTAATTTAGACATTTAAATAACGGCCCAAGATAATGGCTATCTCAGTTTAAAACTAATACAAAGGTGAAACATTCCCTTTAAAGGAAGTGTGCCTACTCACATCGCTTATTTGGGGTTATTGACACTGGTCTATAGAACATAATTTTCTGAATTGACCCATGACTTCGTTTCTCCAGATTCGCCCTAGTTGCTGAGATATTCCAAAGACTCCAGGAACTTGCTGGGAGCAAAAAGTTATCGGGTAGACTCCAGAGGGCTTCCGCGACTAGAAGCACTGCAACTATCGATTCAACTGCTAGCATATTGTTAGCGCCGGCTAATAGCAATTCAACAAAACAGCTCGTGCACGCTGATAGCAGCAGCGGAACAGAAACTGGACGGCCATCATGTTTTTCGATGATGGCCGATGGCCATTTTTTGAAGAAATCAATTTAGAGCTACGAAATTTGCACATATAAAGTTCACAGTGGCAAGAACGTGCTGTGCAAAACTTGTCTTTCGATCTTGCATGATGTGACCGTAATTGTATTGTCTTATTAGCGCCGTTTTACATAACATCTCCATAGTGGCGATCGTTTTATAGATATCGAAACACAAAATAAGCAAAAAAACAATATAAGTGAAAATTCAACTAAATGGGCTCCAGATATGAATTTCATCATATACAACAATCAAACCAATAGCTACTAACCGTATTTTTTTTGTTTTTTGACATTCCAAAACAGTAGGCACACTCCCTTTAATACTAGTAGACGTATTCCACACAACATAGGTACCTATACAAGGAAATTGACTCACGCGCTCCTCTGCCACCCAACAGGGAGCAGGCAGGTGCTCCGCCACAGGGGGGGGGGGGGGGGGACGTGCCCCCCCCAACATTTTCGGATTTTAACATTACGCCTATGGGCGTTGCATGGAAAGAATCGACTTCAGAATGCCTCCCCCCCCCTCACACACACACCAATTTTCGGAAGGTGGCGGCGCTCTTGGTAGCAGGAGACCAAAGGCTGCGATGCTGCTTGTAAAATTATGACTTACGTTGGTTCTGAATCACTCCAAAATAGCGGCAGACGCGCCACTTTCCCTATCCCTACTGCTGCCAAACTGCTACCAAATCGAGGAGACACGAACGAGGCAAAATACAAATTTCTGTCTTTCGCAAGAAGGTTTTTTTTTTCTTTCGCAAGAAGGAAGGTTTTTCGCAAGAAGGTCGCAAGAAGAAGGGGGGGGGGGGGGGGCTGCCGCCCCCTCCCCCTGGATCCGCCAGTGGTTGTAGCCAGCTCTAACCAGATGCTTAGTTTGCTAAGGCGTCTTATAAGTGCCATATCGGTCATAATCGGTTTAGAGAGAGTATGCTGGAATGCAATTATGGGTATGGCGTGGTTCATAAGAACTAAATCACTTCATCCTTAGCGCCGGCATGGCCTCAATATTTAACATGGCGCTATTGCATTATGTGCATTGTGCATGAAACTCACTTGGATCAAGATGGGATATTCTCAGCTCACAACAGCCGGTGTTTTCTGACATTAAAGGAAATAGTTCACCTTGGAACTTTTTTTTTCCAAACACGATTTGATTATATTTTAAAATACAATCTAATTTTTATATTGTCAAAAATGGCCATACATCGCGCCTATTCGGGATAGAAGGTCGTACATTATTCATCTTATCAAAACTATATACATACTCTCCGAGTCAGAGTCCTGACGTCAAGCGAATGAACAAAAATGGCTCAGCCAATCAGATTCGAAAGTAGTCGCGTAAGGATAGACTCGCATTCGAGAAGTGCCAACCGGCGGCCGGCGGTTCGCTTGCTAGCACCGGCTGCAAGCTGATTGGCTGATGGTATAGTCTCTGCCCGGGCTACCGACAGCACCGCATTATTTTGTCAGCACAGAGCACCGCATGCCTTCGCAAAAAAATCAAATATTCGGCTGGAGTCTTTTCAGTCAAGAAAACTTGCAGATAGGGGTTTCCCAACACGGGCTACACAACTGCTATCTCAGTTCAAAACCCATGTTGAAGGTGAACTATTTCCTTTAATTACCGTCCCTACTCTAGGAAGTAGGAAGTACTTATGTTGCTACGGCGACAAGATACTGTAACGGTTAACCGATGTTTACTTTGAATCTTTTTCTTGGGCCATATCGACACCAAAGATGCAGAAGACAGTTGGTATTGCGGATGTTGCATGATTTTCCAAATTCCAGCTGTCAAATTGTCTGCCAGCATATTGTCAGCCATTAGGTTGAACTATTTTCAGTTTCACTAGCAGCTTTTTGAAAACATAAGTAACTTAATGGGTTGTGTATAGACTAGGTGCTCCATGTATGCATAAACAGCTCAACATATTTGTGCTATGGTCTTATCACCCTGCCGCTGAATCACCCTGCCGCTGAATCACCCGGCCGCTGGATCACCCGGCCGCTGGATCACCCTGCCGCTGAATCACCCTGCCGCTGAATCACCCGGCCGCTGGATCACCCGGCCGCTGGATCACCCTGCCGCTGAATCACCCTGCCGCTGGATCACCCTGCCGCTGGATCACCCTGCCGCTGAATCACCCTGCCGCTGGATCACCCTGCCGCTGAATCACCCTGCCGCTGAATCACCCGGCCGCTGGATCACCCGGCCGCTGGATCACCCTGCCGCTGAATCACCCGGCCGCTGAATCACCCGGCCGCTGAATCACCCGGCCGCTGGATCACCCGGCCGCTGAATCACCCTGCCGCTGGATCACCCTGCCGCTGGATCACTCTGCCGCTGGATCACCCTGCCGCTGGATCACCCTGCCGCTGAATCACCCGGCCGCTGAATCACCCGGCCGCTGGATCACCCGGCCGCTGGATCACCCTGCCGCTGAATCACCCGGCCGCTGAATCACCCGGCCGCTGGATCACCCGGCCGCTGAATCACCCTGCCGCTGGATCACCCTGCCGCTGGATCACCCTGCCGCTGGATCACCCTGCCGCTGGATCACCCTGCCGCTGAATCACCCGGCCGCTGAATCACCCGGCCGCTGAATCACCCGGCCGCTGGATCACCCGGCCGCTGGATCACCCGGCCGCTGGATGGGCAGTGGGCACAACAACGGCCTGTGGCTCGGCAGCGCCGCTGATCCACCAGGTGGCAGCACGAGCTGGCCGGGTCCAAACCAGTGTTCGTCACGGGCCCACCAACCCCCGGCCCGGCCCGGCCCGGCCCGGCCCGGCCCATGAACACCAAGCCCAGGCCCGGTCAAATGAATAATATTGAGTCCCAGGCCCGGTCCGGCCCGTTCAGATTAAGCATATAATTGTGTTCACAACATTTTCCATAATTATCCTAGCATATTTACTTGCATACTATAAATGTGAAACAATGAACCAACTATGCTAACCCAGAAAACAATCCATAGCCACAGCAACAGTGTGTTGCTTTGCCAGTGAACTGCTGGTTAAAATATTTTTGAGCTCTGACCTGAGCTTGTGCGACGCGCGCATTACTTACAAATTGTCAGGCCCTGGCCCATCCAGAGCCCAGTGATTTCCTTAAAGTTGAGGCCCGGCCCAGGCCCGGCCCAGGCCCGGCCCAGGCCCGGCCCAGGCCCAGCCCAGGCCCAGACCATGGCCCATAGGGCCAGCCCAGCCCATGGCGAACTCTGGTCCAAACTTCGCGGTAGGTAGTGGTTAACGGAGACAGCCAGTGGGTTTAAATGCACTGTTGGTATTTCATAGCTGTATTATAATTTGTCAACCTCAAACTG
>JAXIVJ010009410.1:0-51153 GCA_036785665.1 Chirona hameri | reverse complement strand
CTCTCTCCCTCTCTCCCTCTCTTCCTCTCCCTGCCCTGTCTGTCTGCCTCTCTTCCTCTCCCTGCCCTGTCTCTCTCCCTCTCTTCCTCTCCCTGCCCTGTCTGTCTCCCTCTCTTCCTCTCCCTGCCCTGTCTGTCTCCCTCTCTTCCTCTCCCTGCCCTGTCTGTCTCCCTCTCTTCCTCTCCCTGCCCTGTCTGTCTGCCTCTATCTGTTTCTAGGCCTTCCTGTTTCTGTATCACTCTTTCTCCTCTCTCTCGCTCTTCTCCTCTCCTCTTTCTCGCTCTTCTCCTCTCCTCTTTCTCGCTCTTCTCCTCTCCTCTTTCTTGCTCTTCTCCTCTCCTCTCTTCTCCTCTCTTCTCCATTCGCTTCCGCTCGTTCTACAGCCATGTCCTTCTTTCCTTCGGCTCTCTGTCTCATTGCCTCTCTTCTCTTCCTCGTCCACTCTCAAACCTAGTTTTCTTCTTTTCTACCACTCTCCCTCTTTCTTGCTCGTCTTCCCTCCGGAAAATCTGTTTTATATTCGCGACCACCATGACATCACGTCACTGTCACCACTTTTCCCGACACCACTACCTCTCCTCCCGACACCACTACCTCTCCTCCCGACACCACTACCTCTCCTCCCGACACCACTACCTCTCCTCCCGACACCACTACCTCTCCTCCCCACACCACTACCTCTCCTCCCGACACCACTACCTCTCCTCCCGACACCACTACCTCTCCTCCCCACACCACTACCTCTCCTCCCGACACCACTACCTCTCCTCCCCACACTACTACCTCTCCTCCCCACACCACTACCTCTCCTCCCCACACCACTACACCACTACCTCTCCTCCCCACACCACTACCTCTCCTCCCCACACAACTTACCCTCTCCTCCCACACCACTACCTCTCCTCCCCACACAACTACCTCTCCTCCCGACACCACTACCTCTCCTCCCCACACAACCACCTCTCCTCCCCACACAACTACCTCTCCTCCCGACACCACTACCTCTCCTCCCGACACCACTACCTCTCCTCCCCACACAACTACCTCTCCTCCCGACACCACTACCTCTCCTCCCCTCACCACTACCTCTCCTCCCCACACCCACCTCCCCTTCGCATCAGTACACCGCTCTCAGTGGCCAGCTCAGCTGCCACCGCTGCCGCCGGCCACGGCAGATCGTTAATGTTTGTCATCAGCGGCCGTCCGATGGCGGCGTTTTCGTCTCCGTCGCTCGGCAGCACGTCCGGCCGGCCATTTCCTGTGTGTTCTGCGCGGCCACCTCGCCACTTCCGCTCTGTCGCCTCGCCCCCAGGCGACCGCCCGGTCATTTTCTGGCGCGGAGACCGCCGCTGCGCGGACCCCCGCCGGCCGGCCGGCTCGTCCCGAGCTCGTCTCGCTCGTTTTGACGTTGGTCGCCATCAAACTCCCCAAATCGGGACGGGTTGTCGGCCGGGCGGCGGGGGGCGGGCGGCGGTCAGCGGGCGGCGGGTCAGCCGCGACAGGCGGACAGGCGGACAGGCGGACAGGCGGACAGGCGGACAGGACAGGCAGGGCAGTGGCGGCTGACAATACTCAGACTCGGGGGCGGTCGGAGGCGGCGGAGGTCACCGTCAGATCTCTCAGCGGGGGTACGACACGCGTCCGGCGGCCGGCCGGCCCAAAATACCTCCGATGGCAGTGACGCCAGCGCCATCAGCCGCCTCCCTCCGGCCCGCCGGGACAGCCCGTGAGTCAGGTGACGTCACAGGACGGCCGGTGACGTCAGATAGTCGGCAGTCGGCGGGTGAGCGGCGTTAATCGCGCGCTGCGTCCCCGGTGACGGCGGGACAAATGAGTCGGCCTGGCTGACAGCCCCCGGCGCCGGCCGGCTGACCCGCGGGGCCGCCGGCGCGTGACCGGCTTGCCAGACCGCCCGCGGCGACCCGCCCCGCCCCCGCCCCGGCCAGACAGACGGAGAACACGACTCATCACTGTCCGGCCTCGGCGGGGAAAATGGGCCAGCAAGGCGCTAAGCCGGCGAGCCCGACCGACGACGACGCGACACTCGTCTCTCCACAGCGTCAGCGATATGACCATTAGCGACGGGAGACCGCCGTCACCGCCACCGCGACCGTCGCGACGGGCTCGACGTGTCGGTCCGTTACCGCCAGCGTCCGTTGGACTGCCGTGTCGGCGGCGATGCAGAGCTGAGAGTGCCAGAATCGTTCCCATGGCACCGGGGGATCCGACTCAGGCGCGGCAGCAGGCGGCCGACGGTGTGTTGGTTGGCAGCAGTTGGGCCGACCCGGCCGCCGGTCACGGAGGACCCTGTTGACGTTGGACGGTCGTCGGACGGATGTCGGACGGATGTCGGACGGATGTCGGACGATGTCGGACGATGTCGGACGGATGTCGACGAATGTCGGACGAATGTCGGACGAATGTCGGATGAATGTCGGACGAATGTCGGACGAATATCGGACGAATATCGGACGGATGTCGGACGGATGTCGGACGAATGTCGGACGAATGTCGGACGAATGTCGGACGAATGTCGGACGAATGTCGGACGAATGTCGGACGATGTCGGACGAATGTCGGACGAATGTCGGACGAATGTCGGACGAATGTCGGACGAATGTCGGACGAATGTCGGACGAATGTCGACGAATGTCGGACGAATGTCAGATGAATGTCGGACGAATGTCGGACGAATGTCGGACGAATATCGGACGAATATCGGACGAATGTCGGACGAATGTCGGACGAATGTCGGACGAATGTCGGGCGAATGCCGGACGAATGTCGGACGAATGTCGGACGAATGTCGGACGAATGTCAGACGAATTTCGGACGAATGTCGACGAATGTCGGACGAATGTCGGACGAATGTCGAACGAATGTCGGACGAATGTCGGACGAATGTCGGACGAATGTCGGACGAATGTCGGACGAATGTCGGACGAATGTCGGACGAATGTCGGAAGAATGTCGGACGCATGTCGGACGCATGTCGGAGGTCGGACGAATGTCGGACGGATGTCGGACGAATGTCGGACGAATGTCGGACGAATGTCGGACGAATGTCGGACGAATGTCGGACGAATGTCGGACGAATGTCGGACGAATGTCGGACGAATGTCGGACGAATGTCGGACGAATGTCGGACGAATGTCGTTCACACGAATGTCGGAAATGATTCGATTCGTGTGAGAACTCAACATTTACAGAGTTGCACGAGCACGTTCCAGGGCACGTTACGTGTTTTTTAACACGTGTTAAAAACACAAATATCTTTTCACTTGCTTCGTCTTTCATCCTTTCACATACTTTCGCTGGTTCATAGAATGACAATACTCATCTTGGGATAACGTCTCAGCAAAGATGCTATTGAGGGTCAAATACATCGAACTGCTGCACATCCTGCCTCTGTGAGAGCTCGTGCCGTTAGCGTCGTGGCCGACGGAAGTTGTCGTGCCGGCGATCGGGGTCGGGGCGGCCCGCCCCGACCCCATGGGTTGGGGACAGTCGCTCGCGGCACGGCTGTGTTGGTTGGCAGCGCGGCCTCCGTACATGGGGCGACGGATGAGCGTCAGGTCACAGCTCAGAGGGCGTCGACACCCGCCAGGCCGGCTGCAAGCTTGAAACGAGTACGGCAAACGGATCGAACTACGCAGCATTGCGTGCGAACTGTATCGCGATTTAGCATTTCGGAGAAATTATTCTCGTGTTGTAAGGCAAATCCATTAGGAGGTTGTCACTTGTATGCTTGCTTCATTTCACTTTTACCACTTCACGCGGGCTGCAGCGGCTTCACGCAGCTCACGCGCTTTTACCACTTCACGCGGGCTGCAGCGGCTTCACGCAGCTCACGCGCTTTTACCACTTCACGCGGCTGCAGCGGCTTCACGCAGCTCACGCCGCTTTTACCACTTCACGCGGCGCCGGCCGATGTATCAGCATCAGGCGTCGTTCGCTGAGATTTTGCCCACACCGTCTCCGCCAGTCTGCGGGATTTTGTCACACCGTCTCCGGCGGTCTGCGGAGATTTGGTCACTCCGTCTCCGGCCAGTCTGCGGAGATTTTGCCACACCGTCTCCGACCAGTCTGCGGAGATTTGGTCACACCGTCTCCGCCAGTCTGCGGAGATTTTGTCACATCCGTCTCCGGCCGGTCTGCGGAGATTTGGTCACTCCGTCTCCGGCCAGTCTGCGGGGATTTGGTCACACCGTCTCCGGCCGGTCTGCGGAGATTTTGCCACACCGTCTCCGACCAGTCTGCGGGGATTTGGTCACACCGTCTCCGGCCGGTCTGCGGAGATTTTGCCACACCGTCTCCGACCAGTCTGCGTGGATTTTGTCACACCGTCTCCGCCAGTCTGCGGGGATTTTGTCACACTGTCCGTGCGACCGGGCTCGGCCGGGTGTCGGCTGTCGAATTCCTGCCGGCCGCGCGGCGGGTCGGCGGCGGGTCGGCGGCGGGTCGCGGCGGGAGATGGGAATCAGTCGGCACCCCACCGGCCCTGTATGATCGATGGCAAGCAGCGCGGGGCCCCACGTCCGCTGCCGGGACGCCCCAGGGTCACACCGTCCGACTGACCTCGACCGCTGCGACGCTGGAACGGGTACCAGCCCACAGGGCGATCACAGGCCACTCCAGAGGACAGGTCGGGGTGGTACCAGGCAGACGGACTGTCCAGCAGTGAGAGGTGGATACATTCATGGAGTCTTGCACGCACCGTGAAATATCAGCGAACCGACTTATGTAAGCGGTGGGCAGGGGACAGCCATGATAAATCGTTATGTTTGTGCTGAATCCTTTAAACTGTTCTCGCGTATTTTGTACGCAACTATATTTATCCATCACGAATCACCATGTGATGATTATATAATTCTACACGATCTACCGCAATATTACTGCAGTGGCGCGGTATTCAGCGCCGTGTCAAACGCAAGCGGTGATGTCGTGCGCCGGAAGCGCGTCTCCAACGCGGGCGTCGGCGCCGGATCGACTGCAGCCAGTCGGCGTGTCACGCACTGTATTCGATCAAACGCCGCCGTACACCGCCGCCACGTGTGCCGCCGGCGCACGGCAGCACACGTGGCGACACGTGATCAGACGGGCCGGACACCGGTCAGCCGTGGCATAATGCGGCCGTGCGTCGGGACCATACGTGGTTGGCTGCCTTCTTTGCTGCTCACAAACAGAATCGCTGCGGTGAACATTTTGATTTTACACTGACAAGTATGCATTAATAAGTTGCAACTGGTGGTTTTTGATTCATTCTTGTTTGCAGAGCGGCTTCACTGGATGACGTCACTGGACTTCACTGGACCCAAACCTCGGGACCATCAAGCCTCAGGACGGGACAGACGTCAAGTCTCAAGACCGAACGCCCGTCAGAACTCCGGACAAAGCTGCCACGCTATCCTCTGTACTCCTCTTTGTATCAGTGGCGCCACCATGGGCTGGCTTTGTGAGGCGGCGCGTCGGACCGTTGGACCCTGCCCTCCGGCGGCGGCGGCCGTCCAACCGACTGTCACCCCCAGCCGCCGTCCACCACGTCGAGACAACTGATGAATGATGATGGCCCTTTAATGATGTAAAAATATCTCCGGCTCCATCCATTAACCGGGGGTGACGCCGAGGGCGGCGCCACACTGGCATTAACCCTTACCTCACCGCCGCGCCGGCGCGCGCCGACTCATTACACGCCATTTTTTAGACGTCAAATGGACGCGTCCTATCCGGAAATTATGGACAGCCGAGATCGGCTGGGCTGGGCCGGGCGCGGTGGCCGGCGGCGGCGATGACCCGGCGTCCATCGAGGTCGGGAGGCCGCTCCGTGGATCCGGAGATGGACAGACCAGAGTCGGAGTCGGAGTCACCCGACCGCCAGCGAGCAGCTCAGCCTGCCTGTCAGCGTCGAGCCAACGTAGGGGAGACGCTCTGCAGCAGAGTGTTTCCCAGACGTCCCACCTCGAGTCGTTTGTACAACACGGTGCTCCCACAACGCCGCCGCTCTTTTGTCTTCTTATTGCGCTCGCAGCACCCTTTGTCTCAATCTGCATTATTGCGAATCCCCCGTCTCTTTTCTAACCCGCCCTCGTTTCATCCCGCCCCACCCCGCCCTGCGACTCGTCCTTTTCTATCCCCTCTGCAGGCCACAAGTGCGGCCAGAAGGGTTCGCCGCCGCCTCCGGCGCACAAGTGTTGCCAACGATGCCATTTGCATGGCTGGCGTCCCAGGTGGACGATATGGGGGGGGGGGGGGGGTGTCGGATGGTGCCGGCCAACTGGCGTCAGCCTCGCCCGCTAACGGCCGCCGCATGCAAATTGACACAAGTGTGCGCCACCGCCGCCGCCGGGCGCGAGAGGACGGCACAGCCGGCGGCCACACCGCCTGCATCGCCAATGGGTCCTCCCGCCTGCCGACAGCGCCGCTCTCAGCCGGGGGCTGGTGTGGTGAGGAAGGGTTGCAGCGGCGGCGGCGGCAGCGGCACGGGCAAGGCAGGGGTGACGGCAGGGGTGGAAGGGAGGGGTGGAAGGCAGGGGTGGAAGGCAGGGCCGACAGAGTGTCTACAGACGTGCACGTTCTGTTGGTAATCTGTCGACAGGCTGTGTGGTATGGTCGGTTCGGAGGGGATTTATAGATATGGGGATGCGGGTCCAGCCTCCACTGCCTCCTGCCTCCACTCCTGTCCGAATATCAGCAGCTAGCAAGGGTGGTACCTATTGCATTGCATTTCAACCCTTAACTGATATTAAGGGACGGCTAAACTTATAAGTCATTCCGACAAACAGGCACCACAAATTGTGTTTTCTGACAATATTAATCGCTGCCTTTGGTATGAGGGGACTTTAACTTAATAACCTGAGTACCCAGCTCAGTCAAATAATATGCCACAAAACTATTCAAATTAGCGCACAGACCTCGCCGTAAATGTAAATGGATAGGCGCGGAATCTTTTCAGACCGAGCTTGAGCTACCGCTTATTCATCTCGAGTTATAAACGATGTGCAGCTCTCGTCAGCCTCAGAAAAAGGGCTGCTGCTGAGATAATTATGAATGAGAATGATTACCAAAAACAAAGCTGGTAGCCGATCATTAACTTAATTGTCAGCCGGGAAACCGGATCCTGAACGGTGAGGGTCACGGTCGGAGCATTTAACCGGACCCTAACTATGCGAAGAAACAGATAAATAATCGCAGTTTGGAGAACTTTATAGGCAGTATGTTGTTATTCAATACAAACTGGCTGTATTTCGACTAAAATATGTAATATAAATATGTAATGTAAATGTAATAATGTAATAAATATGTATGTAACACAATATTAGTGTCAGTGATATTTCCCTTGACAATGACATGGGTTCGCTCTGAATAGCGCTTGCATGAACAAACATCCTTTTTTAGTGAGGCTCGTCCGGTCCTCAGCAGTGCTCTTCACATTGAGCCAGGTGGTGTTGCCATCTGGGGGCGAAACTGGCAATCAGCCTGCCGAGAAGCGTGCTAAGCGGCACAGTATATCTCAACTCGTTCAGGCGGCTGCTCGCCGTACGGAGGCCGGCCACTTGCACTGGACTGCGGAGGCGCCGTCCATGCGGAATGATTTGGCCAGTGTAGAGCAAAGGATACTGGGATGCGTGCGTTTAGGGCGCATGCTTTCCTCGAATGTGACTAGTATGTGACCAATGAGGTCATGAAGGTCATGAGGTTACGATGCGCCCCATCCTGCAAATGTCGCGACATTATGTTTTACTAGCATATGCATGTTTTTCCATGACCGGGCATCTGCACCACTTGCCTATTAATATTATCCCTTGCTAAATTCGTAATTCATCCTGATGAGCCACATTGTCCTCCACTTCGCTATCAATTAGTGCAGCATAACCAGAGATGCCCTGGTAACGGCTAGAAGCCAGAAGGCACCCGAAGGTATATACCTAATCTAATCAAACAGCTTGTCAGTATTTCACAAACACATGCATATGCGCGGCCATCCGCTAGTTACAGGTCTCCGCTAGTTACGGGTCGTGAGCCGATGTGAGAAAGTTGGCGCAGAATATTGAGCGCGGAGGCGTCGCCTCCGCAGACAGCGTGGACAGTGCGTTCATATTCAGCGGGGCTTGCATAACACGACCTTTGGCTCGGCGTAAAAGTCGGCTGCGTGGGACTCTAATGAATTGTCTGCGATCCCGCGGCGTGAGGCAGGCAGGGCAGTTCTCTCGTTGTCACGACCGCATTTCCATAAGCGTGCTGCACTGGGCCGATAGCGGACACACGTTCATAAAATCATTAGGCTGGCGCCGGCCGGTGATGTATGGCCTGCTTCGCTGGTCACACAGGGTCACACGGGGTCATCAATCACCCGCCCAACTGACACCCAGATGTTCGGTAAAATCCGCAGCCAGACCTTGGACTCTCCCTTCCGTGGTCCGGCCAGGCACCAACAGACGGCCCCTGGTCATTCCAGGAATATTTCATCTGCGAGAGAGCGAGATACTGTATTCATGCTTTTTTTAAGCAAACCACGTCCTTCTTGCACGTGCTGTCAAGTTTTTCTTCCGGATCGAGTCATAATGAGTTAAACACATGCACAAACATAAGGCTCCAGCAGTAAGCAAGGCTACTGTGGCCGGAATCTGATCAGAATACTACGGAGCAGCTCTACCAGAGCTGGAGCTGTCGCCATGCGGTCAGCGTCAGAACCAGGTCAGAGGCTCGCAGAGGGACGCAGAGGGACGCGGACGCGGGGGACGGCCAGGACACGGAGGAGCGAGGACGGGGTGAGGAGGGGGTGAGGACGGGGTGAGGACGGGGTGAGGACGGGGTGAGCAGAGATGAACAGGGAAGGAGACGGACGCGGGAGGAGAGATGAGGAAGGAGGAGGAGGGAGAAGGACGGGGTGAGGACGGGGTGAGCAGAGATGAACAGGGAAGGAGACGGACGCGAGAGGAGAGATGAGGAAGGAGGAGGGGGAGGAGGAGAGAAGGGAACGGACGAGGGAGGAGAGATGACGAGAGGGAAGGAGAGGGAAGGAGAAGGACGCGGGAGGAGAGGAGATAACACCATCGGCCTCGGCGCGGCAGGAAGCTGGGCATTAGTGGGTGTAAAGTCGCGCTGCCGCTGCCGACGGCCGCGTCCGGCGCGACCCGCGCCGGAACTACAGCCATTAGTGGGCCGACACCCCCTGATAGCCGCTGACCAGCCAGGCTGCTGCCTGTCGCCGACCGAACAGCGGAGACAAGTCCACAGAGACAGGTCCACAGAGCCATAGACGATCCAGGGAGCCACAGACGGGCAGCAGTGCCGGAGTCCAGGGAGCCGCCATAGTCCAGGGAGAAATAGACGGACAGCAGTGCCGGAGACCAGGGAGTCATAGTCCAGGGAGCCATACACAGACAGCAGTGCCGGAGTCCAGGGAGCCATAGACAGACAGCAGTGCCGGAGTCCAGGGATACATAGACAGACAGCAGTGCCGGAGTCCAGGGAGCCATAGTCAAGGGAATCATAGACGGACAGCAGTGCCGGAGTCCAGGGAGACATAGTCCAGGGAATCATAGACGGACAGCAGTGCCGAAGTCCAGGGAGCCATAGTCAAGGGAGACATAGACAGACAGCAGTGCCGGAGTCCAGGGAGTCATAGTCAAGGGAGACATAGACAGACAGCAGTGCCGGAGTCCAGGGAGTCATAGATGGACATCAGAGCTGGAGTCCTGGGAGCCATAGTCCAGGGAGCCATAGACAGACAGCAGTGTCGGAGTCCAGGGAGCCGCCATAGTCCAGGGAGCCATACACAGACAGCAGTGCCGGAGTCCAGGGATACATAGACAGACAGCAGAGCCGGAGTCCAGGGAGCCATAGTCAAGGGAATCATAGACGGACAGCAGTGCCGGAGTCCAGGGAGCCATAGTCCAGGGAATCATAGACGGACAGCAGTGCCGGAGTCCAGGGAGACATAGTCCAGGGAATCATAGACGGACAGCAGTGCCGGAGTCCAGGGAGTCATAGTCAAGGGAGACATAGACAGACAGCAGTGCCGGAGTCCAGGGAGTCATAGTCAAGGGAGACATAGACAGACAGCAGTGTCGGAGTCCAGGGAGTCATAGATGGACAGCAGTGTCGGAGTCCAGGGAGTCATAGACGGACAGCATAACTGGAGTCCTGGGAGCCATAGTTCAGGGAGCCATAGATGGACAGCAGTGCCGGAGTCCAGGGATATATAGACAGACAGCAGTGCCGGAGTCCAGGGAGCCACAGACGAACAGCAGTGCCGGAGTCCAGTGAGCCACAGACAGACAGCAGTGCCGGAGTCCAGGGATACATAGACAGACAGCAGTGCCGGAGTCCAGGGAGCCACAGACGCACAGCAGTGTCGGAGTCCAGGGAGCCACAGACGGGCAGCAGTGTCGGAGTCCAGGGAGCCATAGTCAAGGGAGACATAGACGGACAGCAGTCCCGGAGTCCAGGGAGCCGCCGTAGTCAAGGGAGCCATAGACAGACATCAGTTCCGGAGTCCAGGGAGCCACAGACGCACAGCAGTGTCGGAGTCCAGGGAGCCACAGACGGGCAGCAGTGTCGGAGTCCAGGGAGCCATAGTCAAGGGAGACATAGACAGACAGCAGTACCGGAGTCCAGGGAGTCATAGTCAAGGGAGACATAGACAGACATCAGTGTCGGAGTCCAGGGAGTCATAGATGGACAGCAGTGTCGGAGTCCAGGGAGTCATAGACGGACAGCATAACTGGAGTCCTGGGAGGCATAGTCCAGGGAGCCATAGACGGACAGCAGTGCCGGAGTCCAGGGATATATAGACAGACAGCAGTGCCGGAGTCCAGGGAGCCACAGACGAACAGCAGTGCCGGAGTCCAGTGAGCCACAGACAGACAGCAGTGCCGGAGTCCAGGGATACATAGACAGACAGCAGTGCCGGAGTCCAGGGAGCCACAGACGCACAGCAGTGTCGGAGTCCAGGGAGCCACAGACGGGCAGCAGTGTCGGAGTCCAGGGAGCCATAGTCAAGGGAGACATAGACGGACAGCAGTCCCGGAGTCCAGGGAGCCGCCGTAGTCCAGGGAGCCATAGACAGACATCAGTTCCGGAGTCCGGGGAGCCATTGTCCGGGGAGCCATAGACAGACAGCAGTGCCGGAGACCAGGGAGCCAGAGTCCAGGGAGCCATAGACAGATAGCAGTGCCGGAGTCCAGGGAGTCATAGACAGACAGCAGTGCCGGAGTCCGGGGAGTCATAGACAGACAGCAGTGCAGGACTGCCGGAGTCGGACAGAAGGCAGGAGAGGAATGAGAGCGTGATGACCACTGGCTAAATAAAAACATCGGTTCGAATGCCCAAAAGTCACCGAAGGGGAATAAATACCACGGTCGGAGAATTGCGGACGGTCGCAGCTCCGGCGTCGTACCGGTCAGATGACTATGAATTAATCTGGTCACGCTGCAGTCACGGCGCACTGACCGCCGACACGGTCACTACATTGATGGACAATGTGTTTGCGCTGTAAAATTGGCACCGTTCCGCCGTCTGTGCCGCCGCCGGCCGTCGCTGCGTGAGGCGGCACCAGTTCACACGCCCTGCACACGGCTCGCGGACAGAAGCGCACCGCAATTTCACCCCCCGCGGGGGGCCGCGTCTGTCATGGCTGACCTCCGTTTGTCCCATTTTCTAACCAATTGTTTTTCACTCAAGCAGCAATGCATTGGAGCAGAAGATAAAATTGAGACTGGCGCAGAATGGCTTGCTGTTGCTTCATAGTTGACATGCATTGCCCTTGGTAACTAGTGAAAGGAAAACGTCTCGAATAAAGAGACAAGCAAACGTGTTTGACAAAATAACCAGTGCAAATGTATGGTTGTCGAAAACATGAATGTCACACATTTTGTAAGCTTTGGTCAACGCACAACAGATCAAATGATCTATGCATGGATAAATATGTACATTCGTCATACTGACCGGAATCGGTGGTGTTGGCGCCGGTGTCCACCAGTCGACTCTTGACCTCCTCCTCCCTCTCCTTCCTGCTCTCCTCCTCCCGGGACGACGTGCTCGACACGGACGGCGTCGGCGACAGTCCGTTCAACTGCAGCTTCTCCCGGTCGCCGACAGATGTCGGTAGGCGGCGCGGCGCGCTGCCACTTAGCCGGCGGCGGCCATTGAGCGTCAGGCCAGCCGGGTCGGTGGGCGGTGTGTCGCGGCCGGCCTCAGGCGGCCCGATCACACCGCCGGGTGACCCGGGCAGCACCCGTTGGTGGATGAATCGGATCACGTCGGCCAGGGCGAAGTGCCGCTGGCAGATGCCGCAGGTCTGCACCTCGCCGGCCGGCTCCGGCGCTGCGGAGAGACAAGATCGCAAATTAGTCATTTATTAACGTTAAATATAATATAAATATAGATATATATATATATATATATATATATATATATATATATATATATATATATATATATATATATATATATATATATATATATATATACATATATATATATATATATATATTATATATATATATATATATATATATATATATATATATATATATATATATAATATATATATATATATATATATATATATATATATATATGTATATATATATATATATATATATATATATATATATATATATATATATATATATATATATATATATATATATATATATATAAATAATTGTACTATATACAGACGAGTAGGCTGATCGTCAGTGGACCGTCAGTGAGAGCGGTCTCCGCGGGTGAAGGCTGGGTCAGCGGTGGCTGGCCGGAGCGGGTCGCCGGAGTGCTGCCGACCCCTGACCTCTCCCACACCAACTGGGTCACTCTGAGACCGCCGGCCGGCAGCCCCGCCCGCCGCCCACCTCACAGCGCTGCTGAACGCCTGCCCAGTGCTGCCGTCTGAAGTCTGAACTAGTCACCGGCCAGTTCAGAGCCGGCCGGTATTGCTTCGCCGTCAGACTATCACGGGGCGCGTATCGGTGGTGACAGGCATCTCTTCAACTGGCCGTGACAGCTGAAGCCGCTCTGACGTGTCTCCCACTGATGCGCCGACGCTAATTCATGCATAATAACACAATACACACACACACACACACACACACACACACACACACACACACACGTCCTGATTCCTGACGGCGAGCGCTGCCCTCGCTGGCGGACAGCTTTGTTTCGGCCTCTCATCCGCGTCCCGTGTTTAACCGCAAAACTAATTTACATCTTAATCTGGAAATAAAACCTTGATTTCGGCCTCTGTTGCCGTCACGCCACAACTGAGTGTGACATCAATATCGGACTCCGCCGGCCAGCCCGCCTCTGTCTGTCTGTCTGTCTGTCTGTCTGTCTGTCTGCCTTTCCGGCAGCTGCCAGTGCGCCACCATTGGCGCGACGCGGCCAATATGACGCGCCGGCAGCGCCGCCCATGGCGTGATCCGGCGCTGATAAGGGGCCAGTATCGGATGACGCGTCATCAGCGGGATGCCGCGCCGCTGTGCCTCGCCGTGCTGTGCCGTGCTGCTGTGCTGCCGCGCCGTACTGTGGGATGTGTCGGCGTGTCACTGGCGGCAGGCGGACGGCGCCAGCACACAGACTGGACAATGCGACTGGTTCTGCCACTGTGTCACTGGTCTGTGGGCGATGTAATACGCTGCAACGCTCAGCGGCCGGATGATGGAGCGCGTGAAACGTGATATCGTAATTTGTTGACAGCTCACCAGTCGCCCATCCGCTACCGCCAGCGGCACAACAGGCTTTAATTAGCGCCCCATTCCGCCGGCTGGAGGTTGATTTGCGCCGCCAGTGTCGCCGGAATCGGCCACCACGCCACGACTGCCCCGCTGGCGGCGGCGCGGTCCGGGTTAATTGCGTCACATCAGGCGGCAGATCATCCGGGCGGGGGCGGCGGCGGGGGCGGCGGCGGACATCGCGTGCCGCTGTGTCGATACAGGACGGCCCGCCCGGCCTACCCTCACCAGACAGACGACTCCGGCACCGCGCACACAGTCACACACACACACACACACACACACACACACACACACGCGTGACGAATCGATGGTACTGTGCGATCGTGTGACCGGCTACCTCGGGTGGGCGGCCATCAGGCACGACACATACCGGCGACGTGCCGCAGATTGGCACAGTGATCACAGAATTCGCTGTCTTCGATATCACATTTATCTTCGGTAAAAACAGGATATGGACCGATTGTGACGAACTTTTTGTAAACAATAACATAATGCTTGTTTGTAAGCTCTAAGGCGCAGCTCAAAAGTGGAGCTGATTGAAAGGAAGTTAAGGTCCAACTTATAATGACCCAACACGTGTATTTCAACTGTCGTTGATGTCATCTTCAAACTGACCTTTGTCCCAACATGCAGACTGCAGGGCATATCGAAAACACCTGACCCCGGATCTATCCACATGGCATAGCAACAGAACCTGGTTGGCCTGTGTGACTACCACCACTGCTCTGCCGCTGATGTGCCGCTGATGATGTGCCGATGTGATGTGATGTGATGATGTGATGATGTGCCGCTGGCACCGCTGGCAGCGGCACATCAGTCCGCTGGCAGAGCGTCCCGTCTGCCGGCGTCACCCGGCTGCGGGGTGACGCCGCACACCTGTGGCGTGGGTCGGGGGGGGGGGGGCGGCCCAGCCAGCCCGGTGTCACCGCGGCCAGACGGCCCCCAGATGACCGGGCCGGGCCGGCCACAGACCAGAGACGGATGGCCTCGGGCGCTGTCGGCGGCGCCTCTGATGGCGACATCAGAACAAATCATCGGCCGCCGCCCGCTGTCCGCCGCCGGACCAGAATAGCCGCGGGGTACGCCGCCGGGTCACGCCAGGGACGCGGAGAGTGGTCTGCTGTGGCCGGCGGCGGAGTCGAGGGCAGGTGTAAAAAGTTGACACGCTCTTGGAATACAATTTCAGAAACGGGTAATTTTCTCTGCAGAAACAATGCAAGCAATTTGCGCATAGAAATGTCCAAACCTGAGTTCGGATTCTTTGTATAAAATAGTTGCTCTGCCTTGTTCTCGATGCCATGTTTACAAGTGTTCGACCTTCTACAGCAGGCCATTTTTCCCTCCGGCCGTTGGTGATGACCGTGCTGACACCGTGACACTGCTGATGACACCGTGACAGTGACGGCTGACCGGTCAGACTGTGCTGACACCGCGACAGTGACGGCTGGCCGGTCACGCGCCGCACCATTGCCGCAGCCGTGACACGGCGACACGGCCGTGTCAGAAGCGGCCGGACGGAGCGACGGAGAGAGAGAGAGGGGGGGGGGGGGCGGAGAGGGGAGGATAGGCGGAGAGGAGAGGCGGGGGCGGAGCCGGAGGTGCAGATTGCAGCCGGAACCGGCGACGGAAGAAGCCCGGATACCGGGGGACAGCGGGACATGGGCGACACGAGGTGGAGAAGGGAAGAGGCGCACACGAATTCCTTCCATGGGGAAATATGCAGTGGAGGACCGCTGGAAACTAAATACATTTGAGTTGTGCCTATGTAACAGACCTGTCACATATTTATCGCGAGAACTTCCTAGTTCACAATGATGTTACATTACTCATTTCTGTTATGGGCTCTAAGTTATTGCTCTAAGTGTTGCTGAGTTTTGGGTCTGCTGTATAAAGCAGCTGTAGGGCGAGAGGTCAGAGAGGTCATACTGAGACGCAGGAGATCGACAGTTGCGACTAAGCCTGCCCTGTGGCGGCGGAGGCTGGTGGAAAGTGCTGCGGCCAGAAATAGCTCCGTGTCGCCCCTCGGGAGACATCGGAGACTCGCTCCACTTCTCAGCCGGATCGGCTGCGTGTCACTCTGGTACACGTCCTCCTCAGGGCGGGGAGCTGACGCGGGCTCCTCAGGGCGGGGAGCTGACGCGGGCTCCTCAGGGCGGGGAGCTGACGCGGGCTCCTCTGTTTCACGTCCTCCTCAGGGCGGGGAGCTGACGCGGGCTCCTCTGTTTCACGTCCTCCTCAGGGCGGGGAGCTGACGCGGGCTCCGCGGGGCTCCGACTGCCCTGAGACGGCCCGGTCACGGACCTGGGGTCACGACTGCACGGCCATCACTGGCCTGCAATCCCGTGCCAGCTGGTCATACCACACTGTACATGGGACTATCGGCCTGTGGTCCCATGCCGACCTCAGGCCAGTCCGCCATAAATCGTGATCTTTCAGCAGATCTCTGTTTCTCTGCCGGTGCGGAGTGCGTCGGTGGCTGCCCCGCGCAGTCTCCTCCTCACCGCCAGCCCGCAGACGGGCCGCCGTGAGTGTAATCTGCACACCCCGTGACCCGCCGGCGTCGGGGTCACCGGAACAGCCCATTACCACCGCCAGCCGCCCAGCTCGTGAAGCCGCTCCACGCAAACGGACCGCTCACTGGCCGGCAGGGCGGCCATATGGAGGGAGCCGTGCGGCCATATGAAGGTAGTCGCACTCAGCGGGACGTCACGCACCCCGCATATGACGGGGTATTAGCGCCATGATGTAACTCATGACCAACGGTCGAATGTAGGTCAATGGGCCCGTGTGCCGCCGGAACGGCCCCCAGCGGTACGGTATAGCGCTCGCCATCGAATGGGGTCTAAGGTCAAACGGTGTTAAAAGGTAATTGCTTTGTTTAAATAGCTAGCGAGGACAATCAGCTATATTATCTAGAAATAGTACTTGAAGTAAATCCTATTGGTGCGTCCTTTGAACACAGAAAACCAATAGGAGCAAAGGAAACAAATCTTCGGTTTGTATGGAATCCTCAAATCTCACACCATTCATTATCTTCAGATCTTCCCCGAAATAACGCACTTCGGCCAGCGGCCGTTATCTCACAAGTTTCGCCCCGTCTGGCGACATTGATCAGCGTCGTCGCGAATGTCACGCGAATCTCACGCGAATATTCTCAGCGCAGTCAACCGTTCCGTTACCTTATTCTCTCCTCGCCGCAGGTTGCTGAGGCAACAGCTGATTCCGTTCTGGGCTGGAAACCATCGTCTGATTTTGACGCAGAAGAACTGGCATGTGCTTTTGGCGCCAGAAAAGATAATCCTTCAGATCAATGCTCTGAACAGCCGTGTGCTCTGGACAGAACATCTGTGCAGTCTGTGAGCATCTCTGCACAAATCAGCCGTCCCATCCCGGCACAGATCAGCACACAGATCGTCACAGATCTGCACAAATCAGCCGTCCCATCCCGGCACAGACGACAGCTGAGACTGTGATACGGCGGCGGTGGAACAATCCGGGCAGATGCGCGGCTCCCGCGGCTCCAGCGGTCGGACTCACGGATCATGGCCAGCCAACAGGAGCGCGCCGGCCACCATCACCACCAGGCATTGTTCGTAGGCCGGCATTCCCGGCGTTTTTGCCGGTAAATAATCCCGATTCCATCGAGGGCTGACAGTACGCGGCTTTTTGGCGCGTCCGACAAAGGTCACTGGCCGCATGAGGTCGCCATATCAGGGTGGGGGGGGGGGGGGAGGGGGGGGGGGGGGGGGGAGGGGGGGGGGGAGGGGATCCGGTGGCGACGGAGGGCACCCTTTGCGTAATCTAAAGATTGTGTATTATGTAAATTGGTTAGCTTGGTGTATGCTTGGTTTACCCTATATAAGGTGATATGTATAAGGATTACCGTCCAGGCCTAATCGGACTACTCCGATGACGCTCACTACGTTTGCACAGCACAGAGAGGATCGAGTGACGCACAGTGCGCTGAATAGTATGGATGTCCACGCCGCTCAAAATATCTCTCGCCGGAACATGGGTAAAGACATCCGCAGACATCAGACGTACTGCTAACGACCGTCGGTTGCACAGACTATGGCCGGCTGCGGTGGGTTCTTCTGCGTTCAGAGATGATACGATGTGTCACACAATAGCATTAGGCCGGTACGTCGCCCACCCTCGTTAGCTCCATCCAGCGCGTTGACCAGCGGGCCAATTAGGCCCCGACAACGAGCCAGCGGCCACCAATGGGAGCGCAGACGCTGAAAGGACCGATAGAGAACATCCTCAGACAACGCGTCTGACGTGGTCAAAGGCCTCGACAGCGTCAGCGGTGAGCGGATGGCAGAGAGGTATGGGAAATTGGAGCCAGAGTCGTTAGCCGATACCAGCAATGCGACGAGGTCTACACATAGACCAATACAACGCCAACAACACACGCATAGGTTAACGCACTATCGCAGTAACAGTGGATTCTTGTGTATGGTGCGTCATTGCGATCAGTGGAAACAAGGCAAATCTGAAATTGTCAACGCTTCTATGACTGTGGTCTCTAAAGGTGTTGGATTATGAAAGACTGCAAAGCTTTCAATGGCACGTGCAGAGTGAGAGCTTTATCCATTTACTTTCATTCAATTTTGAAACTTAAGTTACAGCTGTTACTTCCCGCTGTAGTGACTAGCACATTACAAAATCACCGTCCTATCACATGGTAATGGTCGGGTTCTACATGGGAGAGGTTTGTGATACGCAGTACGGCAGACAAGGGAGCGGGGGGACTATAGACTGACTGCCACTACCGGTGATGCCCTCAGGCGGGGAGCTGATATTGTTTACCCCTCCAGCCCAGTTGGCCACCCCACCCCTGCTGGCACGGCCCCCCGCTGGCTCGGTCAATGTCGGTAGGCTTTACAACACACGCAGCGCACCGCACGGGCGGCGCTCCCACTCGGAGAGGAGACCGGCGCCCTATGTCCGGGCCCACCGCGGCCGCCGGCAACACGGCCAATCCGGCGGTAATCCCTGTGTGTGTGTCTGTGCGTGTCGCCGTCCGCCGCCACAGACAATGCCGGCATCTGCGGCAGGCAATAGCCGGTGATAACACAACCCGGCAACATGACGCCACGGACCGACGCGTTTTTGATGCGCCGGTTTTGACCGGCCCAACGCGCCCGGCGCCGGGGCGGGAGCGGGAGCAGGGAGCGGGTGCGGGTGGGGAGGGGAGCAGGGAGCGGGGTGAGGTGCTGTTGTCGAGGCGCGTGCCGCCGCCGCGCTGGTGGGGTGAAGGGCCGGTACGGTGTGCAGTGTGCTCCCCTGTGCGAGGTCTGCGTTTGTCCAGCTGTTTCAGGCGAGCATGTTTTCTCAAATGGGACACGTGTGTCAGTTACAGTACCAGCGCGGAAGCGCTGAGCAACGCGACGCCGCGGCCATGTGACCCAAATAGTCACAAATGGAATCACGCTAAAGTAGTGGTTGCAAATATTCTCTCGTCTGTTAAACCCAGCATTAAACAGCCAAATTTGCAAGATCACAGAGAGGAAAAATACACAGATCCCACTCGAATCCATCAAGAGCGGCAAATAAAAAAGGTATAGGAAAACAAACGTTCCCTTTCGTTGACCACATGCCACATCATCTGGGTCTTCACATTACGTCAGTCACGTCGCGCCATCGGAGTTCGGGCCTCCCATGAGTGGCGTTTGACAACTCAAACGGCCCGTGGTGGCGGATATTTTACCGCACACTCCTCTCACCTCGAGCGCGGGATGACCTCGCTAATGAGGAGGAACCAGCCTGGGCGGGTCGCGGCGCGGCCGCGCGCGGCTCACGGCCACTGGCGCGCAGCTGTAAATCAATCACCGCCCAGTGGTCATTCATTTCCGAGAATGACAAATCGGCGGCCGGCGGGCGCCGAGTCAGGCTCAGTCGCGGGCAGCTGGCCGCCGGCTGACCGGCCGGGTCACAGGTCACGGTCTGGCCGGGACTGGAGAGGCTGCAGAGGCTGGCGAGGCTCGGCGGACCCGGCGGCGCTCGGCGGGACCCGGCCAGGCTCGGCGGGACCCGGCCAGACTCGGCGGGACCCGGCAGACTCGGCGGGACCCGGCAGACTCGGCGGACCCGGCCAGACTCGGCGGGACCCGGCAGACTCGGCGGACCTGGCTGCGGCCGATGGGACACGCCGTGATAAATGAATGCCTATATCCGCTGCAGTGTGTTCGGCAGGCCGGCCGCGCCGGCGGGAGGGAGGAGAGGATAGTCACAGCCTCACCGCCTACCGCACACTGGCGCTGCTGCACAGGTATGCCAATATACAATTACAGACTCAGGAAGTATGGTCACAATACCACCCGTACAACTGGAACAACTGCTGTTCTGCATGTCAGTCCTCTTCCGTTTTTGGTCAGGACCAGGAATCGGGACAACTTTTGTTAATCAGTTCTCTTGGCTGATTGGCTGATAAGTCTTGGCTCTCATACCTCAATATAGTCGGGATGAGGACTATTCAAATATGCAAACTTTCGAATTAAACTTCCGCACAGTTTCAAAGCAATGTTCCACAACAATCATCACAGCAGTCCTAAATCTGGCGTCTCAGAAGCTTGTCATAAATAGAACATTACAAGTTCCGCGTACATACCCAAGACGCCTGATGCAACTGTGTACAATAATATGATACGTAAGTGATTAAACGTCGCAAACGTTTTCATACAATGTTGAAAATATATTAATTTATGTTACGGGAAACTTTCACCAAATTAATTCAACTTGCGATCCTCTAAACTTCCCGGAACAAACTTTATGCTATTTTCATAGCAGGAATTCAGTTGCCTGATAAAAAATGCAACAAGTTCCCTGATGTTTTTGCCTGTATCCGAGTGCGATGGTTGCGACAATCGGTCGTACCGTGTCCACTGTCCAGGTCCGGCCGGGTCGTGTCCAGGACAGTCTGAGTCTATGACAGCACAGGCCGGATCTGGCCCATGACCGATCCGAGAAACCGCCCTCCTGGTCAGCTGGGCGCGCTCCTCTCACAATTACACCATTACGAGATAATGGCCGGGAGTAACCGGAACGTCAGTCAGGAAGACAAATGGCCCGGCCGGCCGGCCCCGAGGGCCACGCGCTCCACATAGTAACCCGCATACTGTGTACGGCCGAGGCCAGAGGTCGTGTGTTCATAGTGAGACCTGCAATCTGGTCAGCGCAGGTGAAAACAGCACTGAGTTCAGATACAATCACTTTGAAGACAAACTATGAATAGCATGACACGGTAAATGGACTGAGGTAGAAACGTCTGTACACCAATTACTCACATAACGGGCTATATGCACTGGCTGTATTTGTCCATTCACGCCGTGGGTTAATCCCGTGGGTGTATGGATCGTCAGCTGGACGCTGCCCCCTGTTCTACACCTGTGACGCTGCCCCCCCCCCCCCACCTGTGACGCTGTCCCGTCATGGTCCCCTCTCTGACCAGCTGTGTCACTCCCTCCTCCAATTACTGTCCCCCACTGACCACGTCCACCTGTGTCCCACTGCCACCCTGACCCTCCACCTGTGACCCCTGTCCACCTGTGACCCCTGGCCACCTGTGCCCCACTGCCGCCCTGACCCTCCACCTGTGACCCCTGTCCACCTGTGACCCCTGGCCACCTGTGCCCCACTGCCGCCCTGACCCTCCACCTGTGACCCCTGTCCACCTGTGACCCCTGGCCACCTGTGCCCCACTGCCGCCCTGACCCTCCACCTGTGACCCCTGTCCACCTGTGACCCCTGGCCACCTGTGTCCCACTGCCGCCCTGACCCTCCACCTGTGACCCCTGTCCACCTGTGACCCCTGGCCACCTGTGCCCCACTGCCGCCCTGACCCTCCACCTGTGACCCCTGGCCACCTGTGCCCCACTGCCGCCCTGACCCTCCACCTGTGACCCCTGGCCACCTGTGACCCCTGTCCACCTGTGACCCCTGGCCACCTGTGCCCCACTGCCGCCCTGACCCTCCACCTGTGACCCCTGGCCACCTGTGCCCCACTGCCGCCCTGACCCTCCACCTGTGACCCCTGGCCACCTGTGACCCCTGTCCACCTGTGACCCCTGTCCACCTGTGCCCCACTGCCGCCCTGACCCTCCACCTGTGACCCCTGTCCACCTGTGACCCCTGGCCACCTGTGCCCCACTGCCGCCCTGACCCTCCACCTGTGACCCCTGTCCACCTGTGACCCCTGGCCACCTGTGCCCCACTGCCGCCCTGACCCTCCACCTGTGACCCCTGTCCACCTGTGACCCCTGGCCACCTGTGCCCCACTGCCGCCCTGACCCTCCACCTGTGACCCCTGGCCACCTGTGACCCCTGTCCACCTGTGACCCCTGGCCACCTGTGCCCCACTGCCGCCCTGACCCTCCACCTGTGACCCCTGTCCACCTGTGACCCCTGGCCACCTGTGCCCCACTGCCGCCCTGACCCTCCACCTGTGACCCCTGTCCACCTGTGACCCCTGGCCACCTGTGCCCCACTGCCGCCCTGACCCTCCACCTGTGACCCCTGTCCACCTGTGACCCCTGGCCACCTGTGCCCCACTGCCGCCCTGACCCTCCACCTGTGACCCCTGTCCACCTGTGACCCCTGGCCACCTGTGCCCCACTGCCGCCCTGACCCTCCACCTGTGACCCCTGTCCACCTGTGACCCCTGGCCACCTGTGCCCCACTGCCGCCCTGACCCTCCACCTGTGACCCCTGTCCACCTGTGACCCCTGGCCACCTGTGCCCCACTGCCGCCCTGACCCTCCACCTGTGACCCTATCCCCTGACCGCCGGACACTGGTGACCACCTGCCCCCCCCCCCCCCTCCCCCTCACTGTCCAGCCCCCTCTCCTGTCCACCTGTGTTGCCGGCCACTTCAGTGACCAGTCGCTCCCCCTGCACCGACTACCTGTCCCCGCTCTTCACCGAGCGCCCGGCACTGACCACACTGTCCACCTGCATTCACCGTCCCCCTGCAGGGGCGGCGGGGCGGCAGGGCGGGGTAACAATACCCCGGGACGACGGTATCCAGTGTCCAGCAGCGGCCGCTCCCGCCGCTCCCAGGTAGACAGCAGCACGGACAACAGACACCGGGCGGCGGGCAGTCACCGCCGACCGGCCGGCAAAAAGGAGCCACCGCAAACAACTCGAGGAGCGGCCGCGGCGCCGCGCAGCGACGAAGGCCGGGGCGCCGTGCTTGACCTTCGCGCGACCTCCTGGGCGCGGCGTGCGGCGTGCGCGGGCGGCGGGCGGGGCGCCGAAACCACTCGGCGATCGCCGCTGGCGCGCTGCGTGACGATTGTCGGCGCAGCGGCGGTGGTCGCGGCGTGCTGCGCGCGGTCCGGCGGCGCCCATTGTCGGCGGCGGCGGCGGTCCTCAGCGCTGTGATGGAACACCGCCGGCCGCCCGCTCACGAGGTGTGGCCAATCGCCGCGGTATGCAGCAGATATGTTAAACGGCCACCGCCCGGCCGGTGTCCAGATAAAATCGTGTGATGGAGCGGTGGCCGCCGGCGCACTCATTGGTGGCCAGTTCGGTGTGGCTAATGTGCGCCGCCTCCGCCGCCGCCGCGCCGCGATGGGCTGCGGCCCGGTCAATACGTGCCCCAGACGACATCCACCAGCTTTGGAGGTCCGGCCGACTGACCGGCCAAAGACCACAGGGTCCAGTGGGCAGGAGATCAAATCAGGAGATTCGTCCAATGGTCAGTTTGTTTGGTGAGGACTAATGTTCTGTCACAATAAATAATGTTTCTAGCTTTCGTTGGGCTTAATTTGTCACCTCTGACTAAGAACTGTCGTTACTTAGCTGTCATTCTGCGATGACGTGAAAGTCCCTGCTTATATGATCCAGGTATGGTTAGCTACTATCCTATCGTTCATCTTCCTGAGCTGTGTAGATAGAACAGAACATCCCACCGTCCCAGTCCGGTTACCCAACTCTCACCCACATCCCATCGGCCGAGTTTGGTTCAAACTTCCGCCATCACCCACCCAACAACTTCCCTCAGCACGGCCCGGAGTTGAGGCCACCTCCAACTCAGACGGGCCACAAATCTGACGCTCCGGCAGCGGCGGCGGCGGCGGCCGGGTGTCGCGCGCCATTGATCAAAACTGGCCGTCACGCGGCGCCATCGGCGCCGAGGGGGCCCCCGCGCCACAATGCCGAGTAATTATGATATGACCACTCGGCCGCAGCTGGGCAGCCCTGCGCGCCGCCCTGCGCGCCGCCCTGCGCGCCGCCCGCCGCGGCCCAAATAAAACACGCGCTCGGCGCGCGGCACGGAGCGGCAGCTGGCCGCTCTGTTTTGCCGGCCGGCCGGACGGACCCCGCTCAGATGCTGCCCCGATCTGCCCCGCATTCAAATTTGCTCCGTTGTTCGGCGGTCATTTGATATTTTCACATCTGTAAACGGCACAGCCGGCTGTCAGAGCGGGCCGGCGGCGCGGGGGGCGAACCGCTGGCCGCACTTTACGGCCTTGTCACAGGCAACAACGCGCATACCGAGAATATCTATGCGATTCCCACGAGGAAATTTATGTCGCCGGCGTGGCGAGCGTGCAGTAACTCATACAAGCGCGATCGCTTTCAAATGCCTAATGCGACTGCCATGGTCGGCCGGGGGCGACCGGGGGCGACCGGGGGCGACCGGGCAGCGCAGGGACCGACGGCGAATCCACGCCGATTCCGCGGCACAAAAGCTGGTGACGACCGGCCGGCGACGGCCGGCGGAGAGCGGCGAGCGGCCGGCGCCGGCCAGGTGCTCAGTTTTTACTGGGTCGGCCGCTCCCCCTCCCCTAATCCGGCCGGGCTTTTTACAGAGGAGGGGCATTGAGGTGCCGCTCCCCATGCATCATCAGTGACCAGCGGGCCAGGTGTCGGTCGGCCGGCGGCCCCTCGAGCAGCCGCGGCGGCGGCGCGACATTTTTTTTTGCACGGGATCGTCGCTGAGATAAGACGGCGCGCACAAAGCGTTGAATGACGCTGTCTGCGGCAGCGCGCTGACGGACCGGCGGCGGGTCGGCGGCGGGCAGGCCGACCACAGAATGCCCGGCTAATTCTCCCTGAATCGCTGCCCTGTCGGCCGCCTCTCCGGAAGGCGCCACCGGGTGTCCGGAGGGTGTCCTGTCTCTCCCCGGAGTCCGGACCCGGCGCGGTGCGGCGCCGACCGTCTCTCGCGGTCGAATAAAAAGGCCGGCATGGTGACTCGTTGGACCATGCGGCCGGGGCGCGGCGGGGGCGCCGCCGCCGTCCACCCAGAGGACGCCATCAGTCATGGGAGCTGGCAGCCGGCGCGGCGCGGCTCTGTCGAGCGATAGCGGCGCCATCTGTTCGGATGTCGGCCGACGTCGATCCGCCGCTCATCCCCCGACGTCCCCGGGAAAGCTGACCAGGCTGTGAGACGCCCACGACCAGTCAGACTCTGAAAGTGGTGTTAGGTTGGCGGGTGGGTTTCGAAAATGGCGTGTACATGAAAAAGATGAGTTGGCAGACCCGGCGGCGTCGCCTGTCAGTAAACTCACCACACTGCATCTGGTATCAGTTAGAAAGAGTACAAGAGAATCGAAATGAAATTGAAAGTGTTCAGTCATTTCGACTGCTGAACTTGTTAGACAGGGTCAGGGAAACATTGTCTTTTTTGTCTGGCCTGACGTATCTAATTTACGTTTATGCATGTTCTTTCCTTCAGTAGATTACACGAATGTATCTGTTCAGGAGACATCCAGTAGCTTGGTCATACAAAGGATAAAAGCAACCTAATGATGAATACAATCCCTATTTCTTCCTGATGTATATTATCCTAAATTAAACGAAAATGTCATTGAACATGCCCTCAGTTACAACTTCATCATCGTTCGTTTGCAGCAAGCATCCCTACCATATTTACCCATATAAGTTCTGATCGCTACATAACTCAGACCGCAGGCACCTCCAACGTCTTCAGTCGCCGACTCGCCACAGCATATCTTACCTGCGTTTCGGCCGGTTCACTTATTGTCCCTGATTAGCGTCACTGCGGCCGCCACAAGAGGACAGCCGTGGCGCGGAGGAGACGCGCGACGCGCCGCTCCTCGCCGCTCCTCGCCGCTCCTCGACGCGCACCGACTCCATTGTCCCGCGAAGCGAGACTCCATCGCCCGGTAATTGATTGCCCCTCCTTTGAACCGACGGACAGACGACGAATGAATTGTTGGCCGCCGGCCAGACGTGGACACAGGGACGCTACCGATGAGGCCATAATGCGGCGCGATTGTCGCCGGACGCTCGTGGCCCGCGCGGCCAGACGGCCGGCCATTTTCGGGATGATTTACTTTCAAGTGCTCTCAGGGCGTCTGGAGAGCAGCGCCCGATCAGACCGCTGAAGCGGAAGCTCAGCTGCTTCTTCGGGAGGGCGCATTCCTGGCAGGGGCGCATACCTCCATTGAGCACGGCCTTTTCAGCCAGCTCTCTGCAGACATGCCGAGAGCATTCCCACCGTCAGTGGAGGGCAGATCGTTTACAAATCGTTCTGCGACCATCTGCTTTGTCCAGCTGGTGTCTGGCCGGCAACCGTTTCGGCGGCCGGTGTCGAGACGGGCCCAAACAGGCTTGTTATCTCAGTGCGGGCCATTGTTGACCCGACATGACCTCAGCCGCGATTAACGATGTCTGCCGGCCCCCCGTGGGGCTGACCGGTCCCGGGGCGGCGGACAGTTCAGAGCCGGCCATCGGCCGCGGGTCATTAGCATCAAACCGTGACCGGCCGGACATCGGGCCACGGACGACACATCCAAACAGGTCGCGTCGGGTCGCCATCCGCGCCCCCCCCCCGGACAGAGAGGGAGTCGGTGCTCAAAGCCGGCCAATGATGGGTGATAAATGGTGTCCCGGCAGCAGGGTCGACTGATTAGCTGTGACCACCCTGATCAGCCGACACTGAGGGGCCGCTGCCATCGCCGTCAGTGATACGACACGACGATACGACGCCAGATAACAGCCGACCAGGGTACCACACGTCAATGACGTAACACGGGCATGTTATACATGACACGACATGACTCTGACAGGGAGAAAATATGTGGATATTTGTGGGGCATGTACATACTAGGCTACCGTGACTCCAAACGAAACAAAATATTGGTCATGTTGCACATTGGTGTCAAAGCCGTCATCGGTCACACCATGACCTTGTTCACGACTCAGATATCGCACCTGGTAATATATTAACTCGATGCAACAAGCGAGCAAAGCGAAGCCAGACCGCGAAATGTCACTGACACAAAGCCGGCGTGATATGTGAGGCGGCCTCATTGACGGCACACTGACAAACACTGCGACCGCTACATATCCCGGCGTCCGAGCGTCGTCCGGGGGCCGGAAGGCGGCGCCGCAGCCCCGCCTACCGACCGGTAACGACACCGCCGCCGTGTCACCGCGATTCACGACTAATGAACCGACATTGCAAACGACGCGCCGATGGTAATCTGCCGCCGGCGGCCTGTCGGTGCTGCCGGCCGCGCACAAAGCGGCGCGCCGTACACCGGTAATGGCTGTGTTTTGGGTCGCCGAGACGGCCGGGGACGGCACGTGCGAGCGGCCGTGACTGTTTAGCACGCGGAACGCCGCGCATCCGAGACGCCGACACCGACGGACCAGCGGACGGCGCCGAAAGTTTTGCAATCGGCGTGTGCGTGTGTGTGTGGGTGTGTTAGTGTGTGGGTGTGGGCGGGGCGGCCGCGGACGGTGCCGACAGAGCGTCAGTGAGACCGGAGCCGCACGAGACGTCCTCAGCTCTCGGCGGCAGAGCTGCAGTGGCGTGGGCTCGGCTGCAGGGCGTGGGCGGGGCAGCAGGGGGCTGGGGGCGGACAGGATCCGTCGGAGGTGATGGAGGGGTCGGGGGAGGGCTGAATCTGCTAAGGATGGACCGCGCCACTGGCCGCTGTCACAGACAAATCCGCACAAATCCCGCCACTGATAACACCGGCCGGAGCCGGCGGCGGCCGCACCGCCACGGCGTTAGATTTATGACTATTTGCTAGCCCGGTAGGCGGCTCTAGTCCATATCGAAGGCTGCCAGACACCCTCCCCCCCATCCTGACGACCCCCTACGGGCTCCCACAGCCGCTGGTCCCGGCTAATCTACAGTGCACGCCAACACTACACTAAACTACCTTACGCGCCAACAACACATCATGATGCCGAGAAGAGAATCTTTGTGTGCTAATTAAAATGAACCAGTATGACGGTCTTCACCGTGATGCCGTGTTTTATTCCCGAAATGGACACTATTCTGGTGACATATGGGGAATGGAATCGCCACATCACTAATACCAGTAAGGCGCCGTAGTTGGCGATGAACGAGCGAGCGCGAAGGAAATGTATGGGGAATTTAAACTCGATCGGGCAAGTAGTTTCTGAGATACAAAAAAAGGGTGCGCACGTGCTCACGTGCAGAGGTACCCATCTTTGCTTGTGGGAAAGTGGGGCTGATAGATCCCTAACCACACACCAAATTTGAACACAGTCGGCTCAGCCGTTCCAGATATATATAATAGGAGTGTGCACGTGCGCACGCGCAAAGCCACCCCACCCCTGACTTGTGGAAAGGCGGCGGCTGAGAGGCCCCTAACCACACAACAAATTTGAACACAATCGGCTCAGCCGTTCCCGAGATACAGAATAAGGGTGAGCACGTGCGCACGTACAGAGGCACCCACCCCTGACTTGTGGGAAACTGGCGGATGAGAGGTCCCTAACCACACACCAAATTTGAACACAATCGGCTCAGCCGTTCTTGAGATATATAATAGGGGTGTGCACGTAGGCACGTGCAGAGGCACCCCACCCAGTTGGGTGCAAGTGACGGCTGAGGGGTCCCTAACCACACACGAAATTTGCACATAATCTACCCAGCCGTTGCGGAGTTATTGCGAGAAAATACTTTTCATAACCCCTCACGCGGCACGCGCCACGCGCAGTGGTAGTCACCCACATTAGTCGGAACTGGTCTCAAACAGGGTAGGTTAAATGGGGATGCTCAACAAAGAAGTCCGCTTGTCAATCGGACGCGCGGTTGCAGAGATATGAGCTTCTCAAAAGCGTCGCCACGGGCCGGGCCGGGCCGCACATAATCAATGTTTTCCATACACCACGGAAGGGCGAGCGAGCGTTTCGCGCTCGCTCGTAATAACACGCATTTTCAGCCACATTACACTCCGCAGCCTGATAGTGTTAACAGCTGAATTCAAAATACGAGTTCACCAGAGCTGCGTGCGTGTGTTGGATAGGTCCAGCGTTTCAGGCCGGCATAATTTTATTGGATCTGGACTGAGACAGCCATAATTCAAAGGTCAGCGGCCAATTAAGCGCGGGTCACGAAACACGGGACTCTACTGATTTTAATTCCCAATCCAAACCGGTCACCAACGTCCCAATTAATAAGGTTATTTGACCATAAATCTGTCCAGGTATTGCCTTGTTTCTTGTTAGTCAAGCATATTTGTTTATAATCACAGCAGTGAATTACTGCTGGTCTTTGAGATTCCGGAATGTTTCCATTTGCTCGTTGGTAATTGAACATAAATTCCCACCGTTTCAGTACGCTGTCATGGTTCCCAGCGATTCGTAATGGCACGGAAAGTAATCCATTAAACTGTTGCATGAAACACTGCCGTTTTGTCTGATTCAAATTAAACAAAATTAGGACAATAATTAAACTAATTTTGACAGGAAAAAGGTAAACTAACAACCATATATATATATATATATATATATATATATATATATATATATATATATATATATATATATATATATATATATATATATATATATATATATATATATATATAACAACTATGTAACTATGTGACAAGGTTATAATTACATTATCTTATGTATGACATGGCACAAATGAGAAGCAGATCGGTAACGGCCAAAGAGGAAGCAGACAATGGTTTCACAGATCTGCTGTCTGATTTCACAAAGCGAATTCCTGCCGACCCGCCATGGGCCTCAGGAGCTCATTCCCCGGACCTAGCCACCGCAACAGTTTCGGTGGTCATAGCGGTCGTGAACCGAGCGTGCAGAGCTGGCGGGGCGGCCACAATGCCATGCAGAGTCGCCGGGCCGGCCAGGCCGGTCAGAGAGCAGCTCTCCACCTGACCCCGAGAGGCTGCAGCCCGAAATCCCCGCCCACCCCGCCCACCCCGCCCTCCCCACTCCCCCCGCCAATGTTGTGGCCCGTCAGCTGACGGCCGGCTCGCAAGGTCGGTCCCGGGGTCACCAGCTCCGGCCACGGTCAGTCCGGTAAAAACTGACCGCTCGCTCCGTGAGCGGCCGTTCTCCCCGCCGTCTCAGCACCGGCAGACGGCGGAGCGGGGAGGGAGGGGAGGAGGGAGGGGGGATCGCGAGGAGCCCTTCACTGATTAGAGTATCGTCGGCCGACCAACGGAGTACGTTAACGACCCGCTCGATTCTGACGGAACTCGGATCGTACAGTGCGTGCGATGCGTGTTTATCAGTTCAGGGTACGCGCGGGCAGTCGCAAGCGGTGTTACAGATGTTGTCAGCGTGTCAAGAGGGAATCCGACAGATGTTAATAGACGCAAGATAGCCGTCAATTTGTCAAGAAAAACTGGTATTAAGGACAAGATTTCCACTCATACTATAATGTCACCAGTGGGCTGTTCCTCAGATGGGCTCCTAAGATCAGATGGCCTCAGAACAATGTTCTGATGTAACGTTACAGAATACCACTCCACACCGCGAATAAGCGGCGGGATGCTTTGTAATTCTTAACCGACCTCTTATTCTACTGTGTGAAGCCATCCACAACCATCCGCTTTTGACACCAACAGCATACATGTTCGGTCGTCCGTTAGATATGACAATAGCCCCGTTTCCATGGCATTAGGTAATCCGGATTTCCCGTCCACATAACTACAGCTGAACTCAACTCGAATAAACAATATGGCATCCCGCGGAGACGGAGCTATTTTTAGAGAACAGCGCCGGTTGAGAACTCCTTAACACGAACTCCGTTTTATGGAAACTAAACCGCCGGTCGAGTGGCGGACAGTTCCACGTGGAGTGCCCGCACCGCCCGGCTGTGGAGAGCGAGGTCGGGTGGCGCTGGTCGTGTCGGTCCCGGCGGCGGGCGGTGGGTCGGGTTCGACCTATTGTGGCGGTCCGGTCCGGCCCGGCCCGGCCCGGCGCCGCTGGCGTGGCTCGTCGTGCCGCAGCCGGCCGCTCAGCTTTGCCACACACCCGTCACGAAGGTCAACAGAGGTGTAAGGACTGCCAATCGCTGTCAGCCGCGTCGTGACGCCCTTTAAGTCGGCCCGGAGGCCACCGGACGGCCGGTCTCGGGTCGGCGCGACTCACAAGCAAGAGGGACTTCAAAGGAGAAACGTAAGTGACGGGGAAAGGTGGTGGGGTGGTGGTAGCTTACAAAACTAGCATGGGAATGAGGAGGCTGGGCGCAAAACATTGCCTGCTCGTGCTCATATATTTTGTCCATTGCAGTTTTGTAAATACATTTAGTCCGAACCTTTTGAATGGACAGATTTCCGAGGTTAGGACCAGTCCTAAGCAGAGCTTGTTGCGCAGGCCTTGACCCCTAACGTCCGATCGGACAATTCCGGGTAGCCGGCATAATTTAGAGGCGAAATTTTAACGCGCCCGACATACCTGGACACGGTCCGCCTCGCCCTCTGACGTCACCTGACCTTGAGTGCGACCACTGCCACCACCCGCAGGCCATCCCAGTCAGGGGCAAATAGCGAGCGCCAAAGCGACTCGAACCCGGCCTGCCACACCGGGTGAGGTCAAAAGCCCAGCACTCTCCCGACTGAGCTACAGGGCAGACTAGATAGACATAGTTGCACTTTATGTTAACGATGTTCAGCCGCTTCTTACCCGATCGTTCTGTTACGCATCATCGTCCGAAACTGAAGAGCCGTGTAGAGCAGCATGACTCGGTGACAGATCCGACTGTTCAACGAGTCCACTCAGCACCAGAATGGTAGCCCCAGCGATGGCTTTGTCTACTCACCGGTGTTGCCCTGGCAGCATATCGCCTCATGCAGCAGCAGCATCCCTGCAAACAGACCAGAGAGCCACGTTAGTCAGTCACCACGCCGACACATGTTCTGCCCGCCGCTCCGCCTCAGACCGCCCGCCTCCGAGCAGCAGCGTCCAGCACCGCTCCACCCGCCGCCGAGCAGCGTCCAGCACCGCTCGACCCGCCGCCGAGCAGCGTCCAGCACCGCTCGACCCGCCGCCGAGCAGCGTCCAGCACCGCTCGACCCGCCGCCGAGCAGCGTCCAGCACCGCTCGACCCGCCGCCGAGCAGCGTCCAGCACCGCTCGACCCGCCGCCGAGCAGCGTCCAGCACCGCTCCACCCGCCCCCGAGCAGCGTCCCAAGCACCGCTCGACCCGCCGCCGAGCAGCGTCCAGCACCGCTCGACCCGCCGCCGAGCAGCGTCCAGCACCGCTCGACCCGCCGCCGAGCAGCGTCCAGCACCGCTCGACCCGCCGCCGAGCAGCGTCCAGCACCGCTCGACCCGCCGCCGAGCAGCGTCCAGCACCGCTCGACCCGCCGCCGAGCAGCGTCCAGCACCGCTCTACCCGTCCCCGAGTAGCGTCCAGCACCGCTCCACCGCTCCACCCGCCTCCGAGCAGCAGCGTCCAGCACCGCTCTACCCGTCCCCGAGTAGCGTCCAGCACCGCTCCACCGCTCCACCCGCCTCCGAGCAGCAGCGTCCAGCCCCGCTCTACCCGTCCCCGAGCAGCGTCCAGCACCGCTCCACCCGCCGCCGAGCAGCGTCCAGCACCGCTCGACCCGCCGCCGAGCAGCGTCCAGCACCGCTCGACCCGCCGCCGAGCAGCGTCCAGCACCGCTCGACCCGCCGCCGAGCAGCGTCCAGCACCGCTCGACCCGCCGCCGAGCAGCGTCCAGCACCGCTCCACCCGCCGCCGAGCAGCGTCCAGCACCGCTCGACCCGCCGCCGAGCAGCGTCCAGCACCCCTCCACCCGCCCCCGAGCAGCGCCGCCGTCCTGTTGTGACAGCCATGGCACGTCACCTCGGTCACATCGGTCACCTCGGTCGCCTCGGTCGCCTGTTGTGCAACACAAACGTGCCGGTTTGTCTACTGAACACGGCTCGGGCCGGCGCTGGACAACCATTATCGCTGCCTGGAGCGGCGGGCGGTGCGAGCACCCGGCAGATGCGGCGGCGCTTCAGCGCAATAACGCGGGTATGTAGAGAGATAATCGCCGCGACAATGCTAGCCAAGCACCGGGGAATCTCAGAGGCCGACGGTAGCGGGGAAGGTGTGCGAACGTTGTAGCGGGGATAGTGTGTAACTGCCATGCCGTCAGCGGCGATAGTGCACTATGGCGGTATCAGTGACAGCGGCTGGTAGAGTACTATCACCATCAGAGGTCATACACAGCCATCCAGCGGGCGCCTGAGGCCGGCAGTCAGCGGTGCCGCCTCCGGTATCGCTAGGTCAGCGCGGTCAGCCGGCCGGGTCAGCAGGTCAGCGGGGTCAGGTCGGGTCAGCGCACAATCGCCGGGGGTCATTGGGTGGCAGGAAGGGACAGTCGGCCACCGCCGGCCCGCGCTGTGAAAGCGCCGGATGTCGGCGCCGGGCGAGAAACGCTTCCTCCGGGCCAGGACACGACACCGGGCAGGGGCGGCACTCGTTATGGACTTTCGTTCCTTGTTCGAACTCTCCCTTCCTCGGCTTTGACCACGGTCAGCCGTCCTGAACTCTTCAGGTTCATTGTTTCAAAAACTGGAGCTCGTTTTTTTTATTCTGTGGCTGAGTCTCTACACACTCGAACAGCCGACATTTTGTTGCTGCCGCGGTTTCCTTCGTATTTCAGTCATTCACCATGGACCACACGTTTCTAAGGTTCGATCGTTGGGTCCGAAACTCGAAAGTCGAAACCGCTAGCTCTCTACACTCGATCGTTGGACCGTTGGGTCATACGACCTGTTTGGACCCGAGCCGGCCGTGACCACCTCTGCACACGGGCCGCGGGGTCCGATCTGCCCACCGTGAGCCGCCGTGATGACTGCGGTCCGATCTGCCCACCGTGAGCCGCCGTGATGACTGCGGTCCGATCTGCCCGCCGTGAGCCGCCGTGATGACTGCGGTCCGATCTGCCCGCCGTGAGCCGCCGTGATGACTGCGGTCCGATCTGCCCGCCGTGAGCCGCCGTGATGACTGCGGTCCGATCTGCCCACCGTGAGCCGCCGTGATGACTGCGGTCCGATCTGCCCGCCGTGAGCCGCCGTGATGACTGCGGTCCGATCTGCCCGCCGTGAGCCGCCGTGATGACTGCGGTCCGATCTGCCCGCCGTGAGCCGCCGTGATGACTGCGGTCCGATCTGCCCACCGTGAGCCGCCGTGATGACTGCGGTCCGATCTGCCCGCCGTGAGCCGCCGTGATGACTGCGGTCCGATCTGCCCACCGTGAGCCGCCGTGATGACTGCGGTCCGATCTGCCCGCCGTGAGCCGCCGTGATGACTGCGGTCCGATCCGCCCGCCGTGAGCCGCCGTGATGACTGCGGTCCGATCTGCCCACCGTGAGCCGCCGTGATGACTGCGGTCCGATCTGCCCGCCGTGAGCCGCCGTGATGACTGCGGTCCGATCTGCCCGCCGTGAGCCGCCGTGATGACTGCGGTCCGATCTGCCCACCGTGAGCCGCCGTGATGACTGCGGTCCGATCTGCCCGCCGTGAGCCGTCGTGATGACTGCGGTCCGATCTGCCCGCCGTGAGCCGCCGTGTTGACTGCGGTCCGATCCGCCGGGGTCTAAAAACGCTAACGATCTGGTCTCGTCCGGCCCGGAAGAGCCGCTGACCGGCCAGCAGCGCGGCGGCGGGAGAGCGGCGATCGAGCGCCGTCCATGTGTGAAGAGCTTGTTATGGAAAAACGCGGCCCGGCTAAACAATTCGATTGTGTGGCGCCGGTTACACAATGGCGACGGGCATGCCGTTCATGCGGCCCGGCCGTTCCGGTCGCTGGTCGGCGGCGGCGGCCGGCCCGGCCACAGAGGCGTCACGGACGTGACGCGGCCGTCACGGACACAACAGGAGAAGGCCCGGGCCGTAACGGACACAACAGGAGACGGCCCGGGTCGTAACGGACACAACAGGAGACGGTCCGGGTCGTAGCGGACAACAGGAGACGGCTCGGACCGTAACGGACACAACAGGAGACGGCCCGGGTCGTAACGGACAACAGGAGACGGCCCGGGTCGTAACGGACACACCAGGAGACGGCCCGGGTCGTAACGGACAACAGGAGACGGCCCGGGCCGTAACGGACACAACAGGAGACGGCCCGGGTCGTAACGGACACAACAGGAGACGGCCCGGGCCGTAACGGATACAACAGAAGACGGCCCGGGTCGTAACGGACAACAGGAGACGGCCCGGGCCGTAACGGACACAACAGGAGACGGCCCGGGTCGTAACGGACAACAGGAGACGGCCCGGGCCGTAACGGACAGCAGGAGACGGCCCGGGCCGTAACGGACAACAGGAGACGGCCCGGGCCGTAACGGACAACAGGAGACGGCCCGGGCCGTAACGGACAACAGGAGACGGCCCGGGCCGTAACGGACAACAGGAGACGGCCCGGGCCGTAACGGACAACAGGAGACGGCCCGGGCCGTCACAGGCACGCCGAGAGAGATGGCGGAACCCACATCCATCCACAGGAGCAACAGCGACCCCTGGTCAGTCAGAGGCGCAACAGGGAGTGGGACTATTGTCCGTAAATCGTCGGTGTGCTGGTCGATAACAGTGTGAACAGACACCGGTTTCCCTCTGCATAAGCCCCAGCAGGTGGCCCTTTGCCAAGGCTGTCCGGGAGCCGCAACAGGTCCCGGGGGCATTAAGCCAGGCCATTTCGGAGCCTCCAGATATGAGTGCAACATACTCTTCATGTTCACTTTATAACCCATCAACGAATAAAGCTCCAGTCGTCATGCTGGCTACGTCACGATCCGGGGTAAGAACCAGCAGTGCGTATATCAATTCACTTTTAGAGTATTTAACAGAATCAGACACAGACACAGATGACAGCACGTTAAAATCGACGCCTCTATATGAGAAGTGTCGACTCGTCGAGCCGTCTGAATCGCTTGGCAATCCACAATCCGCAGTCCGCAGTCTGCAGTCCGCAGTCTGCAGTCCGCAGTCCGCAGTCCGCAGTCTGCAGTCCGCAGTCCACAGCGGCCCAATTAACCGTCACCGGACGGGCCGATTTCGGGGCCATCAGGGCCGACGTTTGGTCACCGGCCGGCACATTACGGGTGACCGGGGTCACATCAAGGTCACCGACATTCACCACTTATATCCATTATCACCTCGGCGTCCAACAATGGCGGCGGCGGTGTCCGTCCGCCGTTCGCCGTCGGCCGGTCGGCACGGACACCCGACATGAGACGCCATACCGGCCGGACGACACACAGGCCGTCGCACAAAGACGCCGGAAGCGTTTCGCCGGCGGCGGCCCGGCCAAATTGCCGGGGTTTCGCCGCCATCGTATGGAAATGCACACACCTTCAGCGGCGAGAGAGCGGGGGTCGGCGGCGGGCCGCTCCGCCTCGCCCGCAGCGGCGCTGGCGGTCGGCCAGGAGGTACAGTTTCCGGGCAGCCGACAGCGGCGGGTCAGGCGCGGGTCAGAAGTCGGGGTACAATAGCCGCCGGCCATGGGTCATACATGGAGCGGCACGTCCCGCCGCCGCCGCCGCCGCCGCCGCCACCGGACCACCGCGGTGGCCACCAGGGCCGGGGCAGGGTAGGAGCAACAGAGGCACACGGCCGCCGCCGGTCCCGGGCAGCGCAGGGGCAGAAGAGAAGCACGGCCGCCGCCGGTCCCGGGCAGCGCAGCGCAGGGGCAGAAGAGAAGCACGGCTGCCGCCGGTCCCGGGCAGCGCAGCGCAGGGGCAGAAGAGAAGCACGGCCGCCGCCGGTCCCGGGCAGCGCAGCGCAGGGGCAGAAGAGAAGCACGGCCGCCGCCGGTCCCGGGCAGCGCAGCGCAGGGGCAGAAGAGAAGCACGGCCGCCGCCGGTCCCGGGCAGCGCAGCGCAGGGGCAGAAGAGAAGCACGGCCGCCGCCGGTCCCGGGCAGCGCAGCGCAGGGGCAGAAGAGAAACACGGCCGCCGCCGGTCCCGGGCAGCGCAGCGCAGGGGCAGAAGAGAAGCACGGCCGCCGCCGGTCCCGGGCAGCGCAGCGCAGGGGCAGAAGAGAAGCACGGCCGCCGCCGGTCCCGGGCAGCGCAGCGCAGGGGCAGAAGAGAAGCACGGCCGCCGCGCACGACGTTGGTGAGAAATCACCTTTCAAGTGTCGGCGCGCTAAATCTAAACGCGCTGGTCGGCGCCGTAAATCACGACTGGGCTTGATTCAGTGCGGTGAGCTGCCAGCAGCAAACGTAAATACGGCACGGCAGCACCACCGGGCAGGCCGGGGCGGGCCGGGTCGGGCCGGAGCGGAGCACCTTCCGCCAGATGTCGCCTCAGGCGTGCTAACGAACCGGGTCATCCCCGGCGTGTCTGCACCTCTGCACCTCTGCACCTCTGCACCTCTGCACCTCTGCACCTCTGCACCTCTGCACCTCTTCACCTCTGCACCTCTGCACCTCTGCACCTCTGCAGACCAGGGCCCGCCAAACATTCGTCTGTTTGATGCGACGATTTATCCGGGAATAGCCGCCGATGAGAAGTCAGAAGTGCGTCCAGAGGACCGAGACTGGTCTGTGACACGGGATTGTCTGCTCAGCGGGCGGCGTCCCGGAAAGTGACACCTGTCATCTCGACTCAGACAGACAGACAACTGAACCTGGCCGGCCGACGGAAATGCCACCATCTGACGGACAACAATGGACATGCCACTGGCCGTCGTCCCGAGCCAGCCACCCGCCGATCTCCACTCTCCAGCCGCCGCGCGCCGGCCGCGGTCCTGGACCAGTCACCCGCCGATCTCCACTCTCCAGCCACCGCGCGCCGGCCGCGGTCCTGGACCAGCCACCCGCTGATCTCCACTCTCCAGCCGCCGCGCGCCGGCCGCGGTCCTGGACCAGCCACCCGCTGATCTCCACTCTCCAGCCACCGCGCGCCGTCCGCGGTCCTGGACTAGCCACCCGCTGATCTCCAGCCGTGGTGAGACGTCGCCGTCCGGCCGCCAGCAGACCACGGGGCGGAAGATTCACGGAAAGGCGCGTCACCCATGCCGGGCGCGGCTCGACCCCAAACAATCACAACGGGCAGTCAAGGCCGCCCCCTCCCGACGCAGCCGACGCCTAACATTCCAATGTGAGTCTGCCGGGACTCGGGAGTGAGGTAGCGGAGGAATGAGGCAGCAGTCCCACCACCCCGCAGTCGGCTCACCCGCCCCCTCATCGCCAGACGCACACTGAAAGGAGGACCGGCCAGCTAGATAGAGGGCACGATGTATCGCTCCGACCACTGTCCGTCTTTTGCCTGCGGCTGCGACTCTGACAGTGACATGACTGCGATTCGGCCTGTGGCTGAGCCTGTGATTGTCAGTCTGACTGTGCACGTGCCTGTGATTGTGAGGCTGCCTGTGATTGTGACTGTGGCTGTCACAGGGCGGCCGCGGCTGACCGCCGTCCGGTGACTGTCGGCGCGCTATCAAAACACCCGCCTGTCCGACCGGCCTGCCCGGCCGGCCCGGCCGGCCTGCCGCTGTCGGCACACAAACACCTGGCGACAACAGCGGCGCGGCGGCGGCGAGCTGCGGCGCAGTGCTGTTTGCTCGCCATCACCCGCTCCGTGTGATGTGGTGCGCCGGGCGATATGACGCGCAAACGCAGCCCGCCGGACGGTCGCACGTCCGGTGCCGGTTCTGAGCGCTGGCCGGTACGGTCCGCCGCGCTGCCAGGCCGTCTGGGAGTCGGGCGTGACCCCTGACCGGGGCGGACCGCAGCGTGGACGCCGTGACCCGGGCCGGCTGACCACTGGCCAGCCGTGTGACCCGGTGGGAGTGCAGCGGTGCTCGCTGTAAAACGCCCGGGTCAGTCAGTCACGAAGGCGGCCGGCGGCACTGAAAGGCGAGGTCACAGGTCACGGGGCGTGAGTCACAGGTCACGGGGCGTGGGTCACGGGTCACAGACTGCGGCGCGCTGTGGGTGATCCGGGACCGGTGCGGGACGGATCAGGTGTGCGTGCACGGCGGCCGAGGACAGACAAACAGACAGACACACACAGCCCACGCACCGGGTCGAGGACACCGCAGCCGAGCAATGGAATCACGCGACGATGCACGCATTAGTGGTGTGTCCGAACCGATTAGCCGAGGAAGCATGATCGGCTGCTCCCGAATAAAGACCCACAGTGCTGTGTTGCAATTTGCAAACTGCGTATAGACAGTCCCCACGTGTGGGAGTGTACGTGCAGAGTTGCGTTGGCTGTGTTATTGAACCTTGTGGCAAGGAACCGGGGCTCCAACCCTCTCTCAGCAGTACAGAGAACATTATTGACACCACAACGGACAGGAACAAACGTCTTTACAAAGAGGGCCGCTTGTTAGTATCACCGACACAGGCCGACACCAAGGACAGAGCGTTGCCACTGCATTGATGCAGATACGTGTGAAAGAACCCGTCCTGACACTGCTGAAACACCCAACAAAGACACATGCTAATGTCGAAAACATTGATGCAACATCTGCCTCCTCCATATTTGTCCGGGCGTCTCGATGTGACGGACGTAAGCGTCTCCTCCCTGTCTGCCTGTGTTCGGCTGTCCTCCCGCGTCTATATCGTCGTCCTCACCGCACGCACACTGCTCACTCCAGCAGACCCAGCTCCGTCAGACCGTCAGCTCCGTCAGCTCCGTCAGACCAGCCCCGTCAGACCCATCTCGCCCCCACCGGAGCCGCTCTAACGGCCGGCCGTACCGCCGCGCTGTAATACGGGGTCGCGGGCGGACGACGCACGCACGCACCGGGGCCGGGGCAAGGTGAACACAGGCCGTGGGCCGAGATATCTCGCCCACCGCCTGTATTTGCCGGCTCACGGCTCGGCTGGCTGGCTGGCTGGCTGGCTGGCTCTGACAGGACAGCCGTCAAACTCGGGTGGTCCGCACCGGCCGCCGCCGACACGCAGACAAACAGCGCGCCGGCGCCGGGCACGCACCGGTGACCCGGCGGACACACGGTGCCACTCAGATGTGATCTGGAGGTCACCCGGGGAGGGAAGAGCGTCCAGGGTGTAAACCAGAGAGGAACAGACAACTGGTCTGCAAGGTCTCAACTCTCACTCAGGGCGTTAGTGAGGCGTTTTACTGCGGTTTTATTCGACCCGATCTTGTTGTATGTCAGCAGAGGAGGTCACCTTGTGCGTGTGTGTTTGACCGCCACGAGACCAGGCTGTGCACAATAAGAACATGCCAGCCTCTCGGCAACTTCTGTGTTGCTGGGCGTGCGCCGATGCGAGCCTCCAGGCTCCATGTGACCTCCATGTGACCTCCGGGTGACTTGTGTGTGACCTCCATGTGACCGGGGATGGCCGGGATGTGTGCGTGTCACGGCAGTCGGACCGGGCCGGGCAGTGTCGCCTCGGGCGTCCCCGGTGACCGCCCACACCCGCACAATGGCCACAGGACTGACCTCGGCGGCCAGAAACCACCGCGTCACGCACATGGCGCGTCACCGCCTCCCCGCCCCCGCCACTGCCGCCCGCGCCCGGCCAGGCATCCGGAAGTGACCAGCCAACAGACACACCGTGCCGTACATGGTCATACGGTTTAATTGCTAAAAAATCGCAATGTTTGATGGAATACTATCGCAGCGTCACATAGTGATTGAATCGTGTATCACTTTTGACATCCTCACACCACTGCACAGTCACACGGGCAGATATTGTCATACTGGCTCGTCAGCGTTCACGACTTCACGCATCACACTACTACGGGTACTGCCTAAACTATTGTCACAAAATTATCCACCACATAGTTACCCCGATCACGTCTTACATCGCGAAACCATCATCACTCCATTACACCGCAACACCTTCATATCATCACACCATCAGACCATCGTATCTTCATATCTTCACATCACATCACATCACACCACCAGCTGGCCACACATCAAACCCGACCGGTTCGGACCTCGGCTCCACCGGAGGAGACCTTGGCCGCCGCCCGCTGGCCGCTGCGAGCCGGCGGCCGCGGCTGGGCGGAGTCGGCCGAGCGTAATTAACCAGCCTGCGCGCCGGTAAACACCCGTGTAAAATAACGAAACGAGACACGGCCGCCTTCCCGCCCTCCGCCCCAGGCTGAGCGGATCGTCACAGACTCGTCACAGACTCGTCACAGACTCGTCACAGACTCGTCACATGCTCGTCACAGGCTCGTCACAGGCTCGTCGGTGGGGGTGCCGCACGTGTGTCTGCGAGGATAACTGAGACGGCTGCCGCTCGGCTACATACGCCGTTACCTGCTGCTAGGAAGGGAGGTAGGTGTCATCGGGATCACCGGTGACACCGGTGACACCGGTGTGGATGTCAGGTTCCCGTGTCATTGTCGTTGGTGTCGTTGGTGTCGTCAGGATATGTGGTAATATTGATTGTGTTCAGGGCGGAGCGCAGAAATACGTGGGAAATACGTGACGAACATCTCATAAATTCCCCGCAGGCCCACTGAGACTAGGGGTGCGTGAACATGCGTGAGCGTGCGTGACCGCTGCCCCGGCCGGCGACGGCGGCGCGGGGTGCGGGCGCCGGCGGTGACCGTGACCCGGTGATCGGGTGACCTCGTGCGCCGGTGACCTCGTGGTCTGCCGGCGGCCGGTTGGCCGGCTGATGGATTGCAGCACCCCACGCCTCCCCTCCTCCCAGACCGGCCGCTGAGCCGCCGCGCACGGCCCGTGACCTCAGCTCAGACTCCCAGCACGGCTCGTGACCTCAGCTGAGCCGCCCAGCACGGCCCGTGACCTCAGCCCAGACTCCCAGCACGGCCCGTGACCTCAGTCGAGACGCATTGCCGTGACCTCAGCCGAGCCGCTCAGCACGGCCCGTGACCTCAGCTGAACTGGCGAGCACGGCCCGTGACCTCAGCTGAGCCGCCGCGCACGGCCCGTGACCTCATTTGGGACGCGCAGCCCGTGACCTCAGGTTCGACTGCCCCTCCGCCACACGACACCGCGCCCAGAGACGGCCCGAGGCCGCGCCCGGTCACGCAGCTACCCCGTAAACATGCTGCACCGTTTGCGCGCATGCGCAGAACACACTGCCAAGTGACAGTACCGCTCGCTGAACACACTGCCGCGTGACAGAACTGCTCGTAATTGATATCTCGCAGAAATAATTGATACGGTGTTCCGTATTTAAGCTGTGCGTTGTGTGCGTGATGTGCGCTATCCAGGTTGACAGCACAAAACACAGAAGCTTAAAAACTGCGTTCCCAACGACAAAGCTCCGGTCTGTGGGGCAGGTGGTAAAAATCCGGCAATCAATCGCGGCAGCTCCGGGTGTATCGGTCGGTTCGGTCGGCGGGGACGGACCCATCGCTCCGCGCAGCCAGACCGTGTACTATCGGTTAACGTACCGGCGAGTCCGGCTTACACCCAGATTAGGCAGTTATTCGGCTCCGCGGCTCTGAAACCATGGAAACACCGGCTCATCACCGCTAATGACGAGCGTTGGAACCGATCACCCGCGCCGCGCAGACCGGGCGGCTGCTCCGGTACAAACGGCAGCCCGCTCTTCTCACGGTGTTAAGCCTGACGAGCGTCACAAACACCCGGGACACCCGCCCGACAAGCGCACCGAATATACTCGGCCACTCAGGTGCAGTTCGGGACTCATGCACCCGAGTCTTATCTGTGCTGAAGCCAGGTTTATTCCTCGTGGTTCGCGCTAGTGCACAAATCCTCTGTGATGGGAACACGTCGCTCTGCCGGTGAGAATCACACATGGTGCATTTGGGATATCCCACTCACATATGCATCAGCGTGCTATTTACAACCAAATTTTATTGTTAGTGTTATAAATAGGTAATGTTTTCTTCACCGTGCCTGGCTCGGTTTCAAACAGCGTTCTTACCGTGACCCCCACAGAGCCGGCGCTCGCCGCCCCGGTCCGCCCCGGTCCGACCCGTGCTTGACCCGCGTCTGACCCGGAGCTGACCCGGCGGTGCCCCGACGGTGCCCCGACGGCGCCCCGGCGGCGCCGTCGTCCCGGGGCCTGTCGGTTCAAGGCGGCGCCGTCTACGGCAGTGAAAGTCGCCGCTTGCCGCATGATTTACCGCGGGCCGTGTCCGCGCGGGCCTTGAATCCGGCCGTACGGCTTCCATCGGGTAAACACCATAAAGGCGCGCGTGGCGGCCGCGCCAGGCTGGCCGCACCGCGCCGCACCAAGCCGCCAACAACTCGTAAAGCAGTGCTGCGCGGCCGGCGGCGGCGTAGTGGCGCAGGTGTGGCAGCTGTTTACCAGCAGCGAGGGTCAGATCCAGCTGACCCGGGAGCGGCGGCAGACGCCGGCCGCGCAATTTATCGCCGCTCGGACGGCGCATCTGCCGCGCCGCGCCGCGCTGACGAGACACCGCGGCGCGCTGCTGCTTAACCTGGCGCACGCCGCGCGGCGAATAAGGCGCGCCGAAAACACAAAAACGGCGCGGTCGTGTTCCGGCGGCGCGCCGCGCCGTTTTTTGCCGCGCCGCGCCGCTGAAAAGAGGCGTCGCTGCGCCGAAAAAACTCGGGCCGCCAATAGCTGACCTTCCGCAAGCCGCCGGCCCGGCGTGACATGGGATTTGTCTGATTCATCATTAGGCTACATTATTCACTTGAGGCGGCCGGGGCCAACGCAAAAACTCTTCAGCTGGAAAGGCCGGCGGACGGCCGGCGGACTGCGGGCGGGCGGGCGTGTCAAGAGAGGGCTGAAGTCGGCCGGTCCAACCGCCGCCCCGTCCGGAGAGGAGTGTGTCCAACCGACGGCCGAACCGTCACCGTCACCGTCACCGTCACCGTCACCGTCACCGTCACCGTCACCGTCACCGTCACCGTCCAACTCGACCCCACGGTCACTGCAGAGCAGCCTGACCTCGTGACCCTGCGTGACGTCACCGTTACGTCACCGTCACGCCCCGCACGGGCACGGCTGCATCTCTGGCACGGTATGCACACGGTACTCACACACGGCCGCCGTGACCAGGCCCGGCTGGCGGCCACCGCCGGTCACGTGATCAGCGGCCGGCGGGCCGCGTGCGGTCACGTGCCTAATGAAGTCCTCGCGATGAACTGCCGGCGCCCTCTGATAGCCATAATTGACTCAAACGAGCAATCTGGGCAATTGGCGGGCCGCCGCGGGCCGCCGCCGCCGCCGGCCTGCCAGGCGGTCACTGCATCCATTAGAACAGGCTGACGGGGACCAGGGACGAAACAGAACGCTATGGGACCAGAGACGAGACATGGGCCAACCAAGAGCAACCAAGTCACGGACGAGCCTTACACAGCCAAATCAGGGAAAAGCAGCTGTTAACGTTGGAATGCCAAGTCAGGAAGCTGCATAACGTATCGACAACAGCAGCAAAAGTCAAAAGATGCGAATGCCAAGTGAGTGAATGCGGATGGAAGGTGCAAGGTGATGCAAGGTGATGTGTAAAGGTGATGTGTAAAGGTGATGTGTAAAGGTGATGTGTAAAGGTGATGTGTAAAGGTGATGTGTAAAGACCAATGACCGAATGCAAGGTGATGTGTAAAGACTAATGACCGAGGGATGAGCTGCAAGCGCGCCGGCTCAGTCCCTCGCTCGAGCTCATCCCTCGGCCGTCCCGGCGTCCGGCCAGACAGACAGACAGAGCGGCGGACAGACGGGCGGGTGGCGGCCGGCGGGGGCGGTGGAACTGGAACGGCCATGGTCCGATGCACAGCGCTGCACAAGAGCAAACCTAGCAAAACGGACCCGGTCAGGGCGCGTCAGGCTGGCCACGGTAACATAGGCCACGGCGTCCGAGCTGGGTTGGGGCGGGACGGGACGGGCAGAGACGGGCAGCGACGGGCAGCGACGGGCAGCGACGGAAAGGGAGGGGCAGAGACGGACAGAGACGGACAGAGACGGACAGAGACGGACAGAGACGGACAGAGACGGACAGAGACGGACAGAGACGGGCAGAGACGGACAGAGACGGACATAGACGGACAGAGAGAGACAGAGACGGACAGATACAGACAGAGACGGACAGAGACATACAGAGACGGAGACGGACAGAAACGAACAGAGACGGACAGAAACGAACAGAGACGGACAGAAACGAACAGAGACGGGCAGAGACGGACAGAGACGGGCAGAGACGGGTAGAGCCGGGCAGAGACGGGCAGCGACGGAAAGGGAGGGGCAGATACGGACAGAGACGGACAGAGACGGACAGAGACGGACAGAGACGGGCCGGAGGAGGACAGACCGGGTCGGGACAGCGCAGTCGGGGTCGGTCAGTCATACCGTATACCTCCCACGGGCCGTCCGTCCGGCGTCTGCCCTCCTGTCCCTGCCGGCCGGCCGCCATCCATATTCAACACGGACAGCGCTCATCTCCATAGCGAAAAATTACCACCGCACAGGCGGCCACGGAGCGCGCGGCTATTTTAATTTGTAATGGCGCCTTGAGGTGGTCGGGGCCATGTAAATTCACGCCGAGACGCTGCCTTAAAATCCGCCCGAGCATTGAGGAGGCGGTGATGGATTCGGCGCGAAGGTGCGTCTGCTATGTCAGACAGGTCAGCTGAAAACGTGACCAGCACTTCCTCAGTCCTCCTGACCTCGCCAGTCCTGCGCAGTCCTCCTTACCTCGCCAGTCCTGCTCAGTCCTCCTGACCTCGCCAGTCCTGCTCAGTCCTCCTGTCCTCACCAGTCCTGATCAGTCCTCCTGACCTCGCCAGTCCTGCTCAGTCCTCCTGACCTCGCCAGTCCTGTTCAGTCTTCCTGACCTCGCCAGTCCTGCTCAGTCCTCCTGACCTCGCCAGTCCTGCTCAGTCCTCCTGTCCTCGCCAGTACTGCTCAGTCCTCCTGACCTCGCCAGTCCTGCTCAGTCCTCCTGACCTCGCCAGTCCTGCTCAGTCTTCCTGACCTCGCCAGTCCTGCTCAGTCCTCCTGTCCTCGCCAGTCCTGTTCAGTCCTCCTGACCCGACCGACTGACAGTCCTGACAGCAGGACAACCCGCGAGGACGACAGCTCAGAAGACTTGAAGCAGGAGGACGGAAATGATCCGATGAAACACCAACCATCACTCCGCAGCTTCACGGTGGCGGCCACCGGGAGCCGCGGTCAGCCTCAGGGGAGCCTCCAGATCGGCGTTCAGGGATCCGGCGTGCGAGCCGTTGGCGACAGCGCCCGTCTCTAGTCGTCTGCAGCCGCCTCCCTCCGTCGAGGAGACGGGACAGAGCCAGGGAGCCGGCCGCTCCACAAAGCCGACTAAACGGCCTCCATTCAGCCTCCCGGCGCGGGCGATCGGCTCTCGGCGCTCGACGGCGCTCGGCGGCGCTCGGCGGCGGTCCGGCGCGACCGAGCGTGAGTTGTGTATGTTTTTGCCCGGCGCGGGGACGCTGGCCAGTCGGTCCGTTTTTGTGCGCGGCGCGACGACGCGCATTGAAGCCGGACAGCCATGGGAAGCCGCCGCCGCCGATGATCTATGGGGAGAACGCCTTATCGTCGCGCCGGTCACAATGCCGCAGAGTCAAAATATGGCCGCCGGTCGCGGATTTATACCGGAGGAGAGCGGCGGGTCCGGCGGGTCCGGCGGGTCCGGCGGGTCCGGCGGGGCTGGCGGGGCTGGCGGGGCTGGCGGGGCCGGCGGGTCTGCCGCAGAGATGGCGGAAGATGGAGCGGACGAACTGAAAAGGAGAGCAGTGGAGAGCAGCGCTAAGCCGAACAAATACATTGGCAGAGGCCGGACCGTCAGAACGGAGGCCAGGCGGCGGCGGGGGCGGCAGCGGCGGCGGCGGACCTTGTCCGGTGTCCTGGCGGCCGGCAGGTCGGGCGGGGGCGGTGGCGGTGGACCCTGTCCGGTGTCCTGGCGGCCGGCAGGTCGGACGGGGGCGGCGGCGGGGGACCTTGTCCGGTGTCCTGGCGGCCGGCAGGTCGGGCGGGGGCGGTGGCGGTGGACCCTGTCCGGTGTCCTGGCGGCCGGCAGGTCGGACGGGGGCGGCGGCGGGGACCTTGTCCGGTGTCCTGGCGGCCGGCAGGTCGGGCGGGGGCGGTGGCGGTGGACCCTGTCCGGTGTCCTGGCGGCCGGCAGGTCGGGCGGGGGCGGTGGCGGTGGGCCCTGTCCGGTGTCCTGGCGGCCGGCAGGTCGGGCGGGGGCGGTGGCGGTGGACCCTGTCCGTCGACGGGTCAGTCGGTACGGCCCGGATATTCGATCACCATACAATGTCCGACGGCGACGCCGGAGTCCATAAATTGTCGGGTCATGCCGACTGGCCGGCCGTGGACCAATTGAGCATTCCGAGACGCCTTTCCGACCATTGTTTACCGATGGAGTGCGCGTCTCAGAAGACGGAGCCGCTCCGGAGCTGGGCCGTTCCCTCGGCCGCCACCGGACCGGGGCCTGCTATCCAGCTGAGGCCCGACTGCTGGAGTTTTATTAGCAGCTTTATCACTGCCTCAGTGATGAACATCAGGGAGAGAAAGAGAGAGGGATGAACACAGCGAGCCGGACAGTGGGTCAGTCGACGGCTACGAATGAAATAAATCATAATTGATTTCCGTAAACAAAAATTTCACTGAGCATCCACCTCGTATAACTCATCTGGTGTCAGCACCTATGACCCGTGCAAACAGCAGTGCATGAAAACGGCCTATTGCCGCTGAGGCATCACTGCTCCACTGCCGTCCCTTCACTTTCTGCGCCGGGCGCCGACTGAATGAAAACGAAATTATATCTCCAGTCGGCCGGGTCATATAACGGCACTCTCCATTCATTCCGCATCCCTTCCCCTCCCCTTCCGCTCCCTTCCCCTCCCCTTCCGCTCCCCTCCCTCCCCTTCCGTTCCCCTCCCCTCCTTTCCCCGCCTCTCCTGTGTACCTTTCCTCGCACCTCGGACCCACAGCACACCTGGGGCCGGAGAGCCGGTCGGCCGGCTGTTTGCTGCCCTGCCACTCGTCAACGTTATCGCGGGAGAGCGGGGTAAACCAGCCAGCAATGACTGCGGCTGTTTTGCACCGAGGTGTCGCCTCTGTCCCAGCCGTGGTCACCGCCGTCACCGTCAACGTCACCACCACCGGCCCATCAACAACCAGTCACAACCGTCACCAGTTACCGCGCTCCCCTCCGTCTCCAGATGTCACCAGTCGTCACCAAACGTCACCAGTCGTCACCAGATGTCACCAGTCGTCACCAGTCGTCACCAAACGTCACCAGTCGTCTCTGCGTGGCAGCTTGACCGGCTGTCGGCTCACCGGACATTCGAGCCGCCCCGAGGCCGGCGACAGAATCGATGCCCGGGTTGACGGCGGTCGCGGCGGGCGACAGGTGACGACTGCCCCCCCCCCCCCCCCCCCCCCTCTCGCGGGTGACCGGTGGCCGGTAGCTGACCGCAGTATTAGCCGGACACTTGTTACGGCCATTGTGTGGGGGGCGGGCAGGCGGGGGCCGGACCGGCCGCCAGACCGGGCCGGGCACCACTGATTTATCAGTCAGTCAGCCGCCGCCGCCGCCGGGTAACCAGTGCTAAACGTGGACCGATAACGAGGGTCAGAGTGACAGGCGTGCACACCGGGGGGCGGGGGACACTGGGGGCTGGGCGGGGGAGGTAAGGTGCCGAACGATGGAACGGTAGTGGATTCGGGTACATTGAGGAGCAGATGTGTGTGAAGAGCAGCGAGTGGGTGGAGAGAGGCAGTGGAAAGACGAAGAGATACAACTGAAGACTAGTGGTTGTAGAATAAGAAACACGGTGATTATTTCCAGCGGCGGCGGGGGCAGTCGCAGCAGTGGAGATCGGCGTGGAGCCTGACTCCCAGAGGCGCCGATATCGCCCTCCTCTCCGGCGCTGCTGCACCGCTGACGGGACGAGCGGCCCTGTGTGCTGCCCTGCCAGCCACCGGAGGCACCGGAGGCGCACATCAGGCAATCCGTAGTGCCGACGGGCCACGCGGGGCGCGGTCACAGGCGCCGCCACTCCGCCGGCCGCGCCCGGCCCGCCGCGGCCACCAGCTAGCGGCCAGCAGAGCAGAGCAGGTCGCTAGAGCGCGCGGCGCCGCGGCGTGCACCCCAGCCTTTCTAATTACCTATCTATTTTTGTTCACGTCTCCCCTCTCGGGAAAAACGGTCACCAACCCTTTCGCCATTCAAAGAGTTTTTACCCATTGAAAAACCAACAAAGCGTCGGGCGGCTGTGAGGCCAGGGAGGACGGAGGGAGGGTGCCCGCGGCGCCTAGCCGTGGACACGACCGGTCCGCTGCGCTCCCCACTCGGCAGAAAAGCCGCGCCGCCGCGCCGCCGCGCCGCCGCGAGGGGGGAGGACATCCGGATAAATAGAATAACAGGGCGGTCAGTGGCGGCCGCCGGCCGATGTAGGGCGGTGGCTCTGAGCCCAGTCTGGGGCGGCCCGGTTCAGCGGGGAGACAGACCTGAGGCCACGGGGCCGGCTGGGAACGGATTAGCGTCCGGCCGGTACGGTGGAGGGGGCACACCTGTCCATCAGGGGATAAGACGCCACGTCTGGCCCAGTATGTCCCTAAACCCGACTCCGCGGGAGACCAGGATTCAAGACCGGCAGACGAGATTTCAACCGGACGGGGTCCGTTCCCACGATTACAAAGATGAAGGTCACAATCTAAAACGTGAACTGTACTGTCGAAAGATTTACACACACTGGTTTTCACCTTAACCACCATTGGGCTTAACCGTTATTTAATTAAAGGGGTTTAGATGCATGCATGAACTAAGAAAGAAGCGTTGAGACACGGAACCGTGTTGCGTTTGCAGTATATATTGTTGCAGTAAATATGGTCTTTATGAGTGATTTACTTCACTTTCGTACGCGCAACATGTACCCTTTTATACGTACAGTCCGTGCACATCTGTGCACGTGCCACCGGTGCACGCGTAGCACGGGAGCGGAGCCGGCCCAAGGCTGGCGATTCAGGCCGGCTAGCGGCCGCTAATAAAGGTGTCCGCAGATGGTGTGATACTGTCAGCGGTGACAGTCGCCGCTGCCCGGTACCGGGCACTGTCCCGGGCCCGCCGACCGCCGCCCCGTCCGCAGCTGACTGTCCGCGGACAAGCCAGAGGACGCCACCGGACTCAATCAATGGATGAACTACACGTAACCAATTACCAGCTACCAACTACCAAGTATCAGCTACTTGATACTGCTGACCAGACGTAAATTACCAGGTGCGAGTTACCAACTACCGGTTGCTAGTTATTAGTGACCAGTTACAAGCCACCGACCACTGCCCAGGTGGTCGGCGCCCCCGCAGCAAAAACTGTCCCTACAAAGCAGCGGGCCGGCCCGTGCCGCCCCCTCCCCTCCCCTCCCCTCCCCCTCCCCTCCCCGTATCGGCAGCGGCGGGTCCGGGCTAATGGCGATAATTGAATGTAATGACTCGGCTCACACACGGAATAAATAGGGCCCTTCCCGCGGGCGGCCGTGTTTAGGCGTAACGACCGCTGGAGAAGGGTTAAATCCACAGGTATGAGCCGGCGGTTCTGTGCCTGGACGCGGGGCGGGTCATTGTCGCGGCACGGCAGCGCACAGTTCGCGTCCTCGATCCGGCGCCGGGGCGGTCAGCCGCCCGGCCGGGAAGGCGATGACTCGCCTCTGTGATGACCGATGACGGGTACTTCTCAGCCGCACCAGGAGGATTATCTGAGGCGATATTGGCATCGCGGCAATGCATGCAATGTGTATTGGTAATGTGGTAATGGTAATGTGTATTGGTATTGGTAATTGTGCACGATCGACCATGACTGTGCCGTCTGTCACGGCGGCCCGCGGGAGGGCCGGGACCGGGGACGATACCCCGCCGCGGGTTTCAGCGCACAACAGAGTGCCTACACACCGGTGCCAGCCCACGGGGACACCCCTCCCCAGCGGCTACTGTGCAGACGGAGGGCGGAGTATGCAGCGCTGGGGCACTGCACGGTGCACAGGTCAGTCGTTAATCGCCGCAGGTGGCGGTGCATGAAGCTCAGTTGCGTTAATCACAGAACCAGGTTAGCTGAAAGAGTGCCGCCGGCTATTTTAAACGCTCAGAACATGTTTCGGTGCCGTCAGCAGCCAAGTCTGCCTCTTCAAGTCAGTCGGATGAATTTAGGCGGTACCAGCTTCCTCTGTAGTGTGAAGCACCGATAAGTTATTGCGCGTATGAGCTATTCCATCAAAATATTATTAATTTACCTTCAAACATTTCCTGTTTGATAATTATTTCCCACTCTCCAATTAAAT